>CM069441.1:12031519-12213671 GCA_035610835.1 Ophiura sarsii
ATGAATGATTTTGTAGACAACAGAAAAGCAATATCACTAAGTTCTATTTACATGTATGGTGTACAGTGCCAGCCACAACCAATTGTAATAACAAATTGTCGATAAATTTTTATGTAAAAATATAAGGCCAACCCCCCCCCCCCCCCCCCCCCCCCCCGAAAATCGCATTTTAGCGAGCATAGAGTAACAAAAATGCACAGATTTGACTAAATAAACCCATTTCAAGTGAATCTCCACTATAAATTTTGCATTAAATAAGCTTATTATTATTTTGTCCATCGTTTATTTGCGGGTTTCGGGATGGTGTTTTTTGTTTTGGGGACTCTAAATTTGCTGGGACTCACTCCCACCCTTGATACCCCATTCATATTAATTAGCAGGAAATAAACATAAACACAACACCAAAAGTAAGTCCCCCTCTCAAAATGTCGTCATAACATCGTCAGGTAAAACATTTTACCAATAAAACTTAAATAGAAATAATCCTATGACTGTTTCCTAAGTGGTGTTTGAAAATGAAAGATGTCCATGACTTCATGGCTGAATGAGCTAAAATGAAAGACAAAAACTGCCCTTCTCAAAAGTCACAAAAGTTTATGAATTGCTTCTTACTAATGGAAAAACACCCGTGGTTGAGCGAATATTACTGTAATGTGTAATCAATTCATGATCATTCAGCCATGTAAATCCACTTCTTGGCTCAGATATTAGCACAGTGAGTTGTGACTTTTGAGAAGGGCAGTTTTTGTCTTTCATTTGAGCTCATTCAGCCATGAAGTCATGGACATCTTTCATTTTCAAACACCACTTAGGAAACAGTCATAGGATTATTTCTAACCAAGTTTTATTTGTAAATGTTGTTACCTTACGATGTTATGACGAGATTTTGAGAGGGGGACTTACTTTTGGTGTTGTGTTTATTTTCCCTAATTTCAAGTCAAAAAACTAGAAGCAAAAAAACAAAATTGCATTTTACTTTTCAGGCTTGCTACTGGAAACAAACTGGTTTTTGTTGTTGGCCTAATGCGCAGAGATCAATTTTAAAATAAGCAATATTAAGTGTGAACATTATGATGTTCCCATGTATGTACGTAACAACAGTGCTGCATTGACCATGCATCAAAACAACCAAATCAAATCAAACCTTTACAGATGCCTTGCAGGCCATGCATGCTCTACCTGTATAAAGGCAATTAGGCTAGATTGAAACTCTATTACCCGTGTTGAAATGAAGACCTTAGTCCGTGTTTTAAATTGGATTACATCTAAGGTGTCATTTTCTAGTCTATTTGACTTTGTGCAGATCACAAAAACAGGTGCATGTTATCTGCGATGAAGCTTTAAATTATAACGGAGGAAATTGAATGCACATTGTATTGACATGCTAATTGAATTTAGCCTAAATATTTGAGTATACTGTAATGGATGGTGGTATTTATCATGAACGGGGAGGGATACTTAATTGATTTTTATTTTTATTTTTTGTTGTAAAATATGTGCATTGGGCGAGCACCGATCGCCTCCCTGTTCTACGGGTAGGACAAACTGGAAGAAAAAAATCCAAACAAATTTTTAAAAATTGGATCAGTATTCATTTGTACAGGAACATTTTGATTCCACTTTTTTTTGAATGGGTTTAGTCAGGCCCGTAGAGAACAGAGTGGGTTTTTTGTGTCGCCTTATAACCTTATAAAGCCCCTTTTGAAAATTTCACATTTAAAAAAAAAGTGAACTGAAGTGATCAGAAAAGAAAAATTCTAGCTGTTTGGCTTTTATCATATATGGAATCTCAGATGACAGCTGTTTAGTATGACAGCATTTTTAGACAAATGTTTTGTTTGTTTGTTTGTTTGTTTGTTTGTTTACACGGTCAGTCCGTACAGACACACGCTTGGGTCCTGAAGGGACCAGACTCAAGCAAATTGCTCGGGCCAGGCTTAAAAAGCCTATATATAAGCACGCTGTTTGAATTATTATTAAAAACAGCCACTCCCAACAAATAAAGTTAACAATTTTGCTGTCAGCCTTCAGACATGAGAAAAGAATAGTCTTGATCCAATCTCATTTATGCCACTGGCTTATTGATAGATGGCTGGGCAATTCCATAGGGGAATGAGAAAAATGACATTTTTTAAAGTTTATCAATACCAATTAAATTATATTTACATTATGGATAAATGTATACTTCGCAAGGAACAAAAACATGATTTTGAATATCTGTATTAGTTTTCTTCAAAATCCTATTTGAAAGTGTGTGATATTTTGCTTCAACACTTCAGAAATTGGAACTAAATTTCATAAAATGAGATAAATACTAAAATGCAAAACTCTGCTTATAGGTTTGGGGCCATAGTTACTCATTTCTAATGCAATTTCTACTAAGGGAATGGTATTTCCGGGAGAAATATCATAATTTGGACTAAATTAGCTGTAATTCCATTACCAAAAAAGTAAACTAAAGTTTTCCTCCTGGCCTTATTTCTTGCTGAAGTATGCTGTCATTGTAAATTATCTTCCTTCAATCTACCTACTAAGATTCTTAAATACCAACTTCAGTGATATCTTTACTTATTCCTATCAAAACAGTGGTAACGGAATTACACTGATTTCACAATTTCATCTTTCTGAAGCTATAGAGTAATATATCTTTGAATATATCTCTTTATTTCTTATACCAGGTACCCCCCATCTGACATCCATTTTCTTCTATTTAAAAATTCATTTTTATAATGTCTTTGCATTTAATTAAAGCAGTGGTTATTGAACATCACTGCCAAAAAATCTAATATCTGGATTATTTTTGTTTATCATGTGCAAAATTGACTTGTCCACGGATGCCTCCAAATTTTCTCTCAATTCTCTCATAAGTAATATCTGGTCAAAATACTTGCTCTTAGGCCATTGCAATCTTTACCAACTGCTATTTTTTGCATATTGATTATTATTAAAAGACAAACACATTTTCTATAAGTGCTATTTTCCATGTCTTTCATTTCTGTTCAGAAAACCAATTTTGCACATGTTATCCTTAACATTCCATATTTCATAGATGTGTGGCCCAGTAATGCTTTAATAGCCTCTGCTTTGATAAAATGTAAAGGAATTTACCAAATTTTATTAGTAAGTAGCTACAAATGGCTGCCAAAAATGGGTAAGCTTTTTTTTTAACCACCCGGTATAACAGTCAATCTCAGAATGGACATGGTAGGTTATATTTACTATTTAAAAGTCCAATTTTAAGCTTTTGGTATATTGGGTATTTTCATGTTTTCCCTCCATTTTCAGGTTTTCAAAACAAAACAAAATCATCTCTGTGATCCATGTTTGCATAGGAATTTATATTTTAGTTTATTAATATGATGGAAGTATCATGTGGAATGTTGACATACTCATTTAGATTAGTCAATATTCACGAATGTCCATTTTCCAGGTACATTTTGTTACATTTTTCTAATTCCGTTACCAACCGATCTGCTTTTTCTGGGAGAAAAATTTCAAGGATGGAATATATGGTCAAAATTAACCAAAATATGTCTGAGGAGACCAAATACAATCATTATAAACAAAAAATAGCATGCATTGGGCAACAAAAAAAAATCTTGATATTTTCAAAATTAAACAATTTCATGTAGGTATTATACTAAATAAAAGTTGTCATACATTTGAAGTTTTAATAATTGGTGCTTCGGGAGTTTTGTTTTCATGAAATAAGCTAGGGGCTTGTAAACATGACAAGTACAGAAATTCCTCATGTGCAATCAATACACCACAACCCACATTTATTTATGAATGAAAACTAATGCGATCTTGTTTTAGCTAGCTCTCCTGGATTGAGTACAATATTGTACATTATATATCCTGGATAATGGTTACCTACAGTACATGTGATGTGATCAAGCACAATGAGTCAGAAGTCACAAATATTGGGTTTGAGATATAGCAAACGAAGGGTATAATTTCTTTTTTGCCCTTTTTTTTAACCCTTCATTTGCTCATCTTCTGCCAAATATTGCATTGCAAATGGCTAATTCAAAGTAGAAATCTAAAAATATGATATTTTCGACATCAGACTCGTTTTGCTTCATCGCATCAGATGCATTAATTGAGAATAGAGTGAGTACTGAGGCACGCTTCATGATTAATCACTCAGGAAGATCAAATCATTGATCTGGTTTATGAATAATAGATTGGACGCATTTATACTGTAATGCATGCTTAAAACATTTTATGCGTAATTTGTATTACGAGTATTAATACATGTACCATCGTTGTAATTTTAAAATTACAAATACGTTTTATGGTAAAAGCTAATCACTAATAATTTTTACAAAAACTCAAGAAAAAAGAGACGATGATTTTAAATGAAAGGTATTAGAAATCGCCCGTGTGTGATCTGCTGAGAATATTTGTAATATATATAATTCTGCCCAATAATCATGACTATCTTGAAATAGCCAAATTAGATGCACAACAATGATGCAGATATTGAATTTATATCCCACGTATTATTTTGCGATATGTATAAATTGGCAGAAATGTTTTAAAGATTATGCAAATTAAAAAAATACGGATGTCCCATATTTATTCCCACTTTCACATAATGCATGGATACAAATATCACCTGCATGTCTTTCAGTTAACCCAGTTTGTATAGTATGACTGCAATGCATAAATATTTATTGCTTTTTCATTTGGAACAGTCATTTATCATGGTTGTGTAGGGTTGATTGTAATGGCTTTCACTGTCAGTCTCTGCATATGGTGGACACTACACTGTGTAATTTTCTAATGCTAATTTAAATTATCTCAAAATTTATGCATTTTGATCAAATATGCTTTATTGATAAGCAGGGTTGTCGCCACGCCGGTCGGGTGTAGCTGGCACTCACGCTGGCCGACCGGCACTTAAAAACAATTTAAACAAATGTTTTTCTTCATTTTTTTAATTTTTTTTTTTTTTTTTTTGTATGGATAGAATCATTAAACTGCCTCTTAAAATAAGAAATTAGGTGGCAGGAACCTTCAAAGTGCATTAAAAAAGACCCTAAAAACCATTGAACAGGCCTCTGGACCCCATGCACTGCATTTCGTTCGCTACACTTACTCTGTCCGCCGTCAGTAAAATTAGCCGGCACTCAAAATGTTCTAGCTACATCCCTGTTGACAAATAATCAATTCATTATATTTTGCCCAATGCTAAATATTTCTAATACTAAAAATTGACTTCTATAACGTTTATTTTCCCCTCTCTCAAATGTATGTATGTAGGGATGTCCCTGCACAAGAGATATCATATAGTTATTGTAATACTAGTGGAGAATATCCATGACTGAACAGCACTGAACATAATTCACTAATTGAAGTCACATCACTAATTGAAGTCACTATCTGTCACATCTACATACACTACACAGCTTATTAGACTAATAGGTAATTTTATTTGGTTAACATTAAAACCAGAAAAGCCCAAGCATAAAGGGGCATGATATGATTGACAGCATTAGCCACTAGATGTTACTGATGCTCTTTCTTTCACCACAGGATAGCTCCTATTTTTGTTCTGAGAAGTTTCGCATCTTTCTTCTTGAAGCAAAAACTACATAGCTTGGCTATAATTTACTACACAACATTTTGGTCTGCTAGCGGTCTTTACTTACATACATAATCAATATTTATAAGGCGGCTTTCAAGAAAGATCAATGAGCATCATGAAATACATAAGATTTAGTCAATTGTAAACAAAGGTTTAAATATGGACCTAATTTTTCAAATATGTACCTTATTTTTGTGTTGCTATCTTCTGAAGATAGTGAATAATACATCAGTGTGTATCATAAATAGGGACCTTATTTTGAAATGGATTATATATAGCCCTTGGGCGACGAGGAAAAAAGAAGCTCTGTTGTTTGGTGAAACGGACCTTTAATTTTTGTTTTTATTTTTCAAAAATGTCAGGATTTCTTTTTTCTTTTTTTTAATTCAAAATTTTGCAAAACATTTCTCAAAATGTTCAAACAAATTTTCTAAACAAAAAAAATGGATTGAAAAAAATAGATTGGTTGGGCCCGTACAACAAGGTTTTTCGTCGCCTTAAGTTGTTTGATTTTTAAAATTCCACAAATATTGCCCCACTTGTGCAGCATCACAAAATAGGTTGCGCACTGTAAGATATGTTTCCAGGCTCAAGCTAGTGCTTGTAGTGCAATAATATTTGCTCATTTTGACGTAACAAATTGCCTGCATAGCATACATACATGTACTGTATGAATGATTCTTCACGCCTACATACATTATTACCTGTGGTTCATTTAATGTTTGATGGCTGCCTGACAGCGGTTACTCAACCATGTACTCTATGTCTATTAATAATACTGTCCATATCAACCATTATTTTTTTATATTATTTAGCAAACCTTTTTTTCTCTCTTAAAATAGATGAATTCCTGACACCATGATAGTACTTGTCTAAATTTGATTATACCAATAACATCATTATAAAATATTTGTTTGTATATTTCTATTAATATAGATTATAGCATTTTGCCCATTATTGTTGAAAGATCTAATGAATTTAACACAAACATCCAAGCCAAGCATTTATCCATCATATTTGAAAAAGTGTCTCTTCTATGTAAAGTAAGCTCACTATTTTTCTGCTTTGTAACTGTCGAATTCTGTGTTTTTCCGCTTTGTAAATTTTGCATTTTTCTGTGATGTAATTTTCCCCAAAAAGCTTAAAATTTACGATCTATAAAACCAAAATAAACACACTTTACAGAAAAACCAGTCCAACTCTATTAATAGATTAAGCCGGAAGTACTGCATTGCATCAATTTCGATGCAGCTGTGTTCTTAATTACAATGCAAAAATAATAATATCTAGGCCTATGAATAATGGTATAGAGTTCATCACGGAGTTTTATATTTAAATATTGTTTGTTTTGTTTTAATACGTATCGTTTTTAATATTTATATTGTTTTATTCAAAACTATTTATAAATTTTGTTTTTTGGACGTTTTTTTGTGTATTTTTTTTCTTCTTCTTTTCATCAAAATGATGTTTTCCGTGTTTAACCTCAATAGCGGTAAACTCAAGTACCGATTGAGTACAGATAATCAAAACACAATTCATATGATGTAGACCAGCGTTCTTCTCTCCTTAAATCTTTGGAATATTTTCTTTCTAAAATTATTTGCACCATAAAATTTTGATTTAGAAAGTGAAGAAAAAAGGCCATGTGAAAACAAATCATACCAATATAAGATGCTGTGAGTAAATATCTGAGAGATGCCCTACTTTACCACTAGGCATTTTCAATTGATTTTGAAAGCAGTTTAGATTGATTGAATTTATAATGGCTCCCTGAAAGCTATATTGTGAATGGCAGACCAATAAAATTGTTTTAAACTTGATTCATATTTATTATCTAAGGATGGAAATTTATTGTTGTGTCATAATGTATTCATCTTCAGACAGGGTTACATTTTGTGAGTGGGGAAGTTATTTCTATCAACTCCTTGTGTATTCTATATTAAGGTTACATCTGAGCTATTAAGATATGGGCAGTAACTGCAGATTTTCAGGGGGAAAACATAAATGAATTATGTTTTTTAAGCTTTGAACATTCAATTACATGATTAGTAAAATAAAAAAAGTCTTAAAATGTAATGTTTTGATGATATTTAATCAAAATGTAATTCAATATGCTCTTTTAAATTTATGTTGAGTACCCTTAAGAAAAGTGTTTAAAAAACCCCTCAAACTCGATTATAGTATTTTTTCCAATGGAAGAATAGATAGATACCCTGCTCAGAAATGGTTACATTTCTTAGCAGGGTATCTATTCTTCCATTATTCACCCACCACAGAGGCAGGATGTGGGACTAATTTCACCAAATTCTTCCTTGGGGAAGAATTTGGTGCTTGGGTGCGGGACTAATTTCACCAAATTCTTCCTTGGGGAAGAATTTGGTGCTTGGGTGCGGGACTAATTTCACCAAATTCTTCCTTGGGGAAAATTTGGTGCTTGGTGAAAACAAAAGTACAATAAGAGGGGAATTGAATAGCGATACAATAATGTACATTGAGTAATCGGTTTACTAATTTTACATTATTATACTAGATTCCGTGCTGTTATTGAGCGCTACAATGGACTGATTTTGTTTGGTGTTTGACATAAATTGCACACAGTCTCCAAACTGGTGTCAGTAACCTCATCTTTTGTTTCTTGTCTTCATTTAGCAGCAACGTCTCAGATGACATAGCTTGTAAAATTTGTGTCGTCTCAAGTTTGGAAGTGATCTCATGGCATATTCTAATCATAGGCGTAGCTGTTGCTTGCCAGGAATGATGTTCTTCATCGATTGTATGGCTTAAAGGGACACAAAGTAGTGTTGAAGATTTTTTTAAAAAATAATTTACTTCAGAATTCAAGATGAACATTAAACATTACCATTAGCATTGTTTCCACTCAACAAAACACAGCAGAACTTGATTAAAACAATACCATCGCTATTTATTGAACCTTTTCTTTAAATGCCCTCTATGTAAATATGGTTCATGTTATGTTTCACGCGTGCTGCAGGGGGACACTGTCTGACGTAAATGCTGATCACGGCTCACTCAGCATTTTTGAATCGACGTTTTCTTGTACAAAGAGGGCTGATTTTTCCTAATCCTTATAGGTGTAAGTTCATACATGTAATACAATTGTAAACATATACCAATCCCAGTTTTTATCATAATTGAGGGCGCAGCCTCCAACACATCTCTTAGTGTCCCTTTAAGAGTGTATGTGTGTGGTATGATGATAGGATCACTATAAAGCCCTGACATCATCCCCAACTTGAAGTTACAGGAAGTGTAGAACGATGGAAGCTCTTTTCAGATTATATTTCATCCCATTGTTTATTTTTGATTAACCCCTATCCTTTACAGATGTTGTATCCCTGGAACAGATAGCCTCACCTGAGCTTACCATGCAACCAGCCTTCAAGAAAGTCTCTAAAGCTGGTAGAGCTAGGATACGGGAAGCATCGGCCAAGTTAATGGACACACTTGTTATGTACAAGTGGCTTGAGGAACATGATCTTATCACACATAAACATAGGTGAGTACAGTGTAGTAATTCCAGATGTGTTTTGTAGCATTTGTTGTGATAAATCTCACAACCCCGGTAACATATCCTGTGATTGATGCCATAGGTTTTAGTTACTAGGAATTTCCCTTTTCTACATTCTACATCTTTTAATGTTTTCCTCAAACACTAGTAAACATTTATATAATAAGGGGTCTCATCATGAATGAATGTGAATGATGCAAATGCGCAATTAGAGGTTAAATTATCAGAGTCAGCAAAACATTTTACCATTTCTAGTAGAAAAAACTCAAATATTTTCAGGTGAATGTGGAACACAATGGACCCTGTTACATAAAGAGACAGGGCTATATTTTTGTAAGAATTCTCTACAACTTAGCTTATGAGGATGTGCAAACTTAAATCCATTATCAATTCACCTTTACATATAAAATAGTTTTCTATTGTTTGTTTGTTTTTTAATGAAAATATTCATTTCTTATGAGGGGATGTAAGGTGTAAGGGTATAGTTCATGTACATTTACTCATTATGTCTTCCATGAACCACAGGTTGATAGAACATGGCTACATAAACCTGGACAAGATAGCTCGTATACGTATGGAGTCTATGGATATCATAGGTCGAACAGTAGGCCTACCCATCCAAGATATGATACGAATGGCAGAGGGCGCACAAGAATTGAGAAAAAGCACTACGCGTCCAAAGATTAACACGACTAAGTGGAAGAGTATGGTTAAACCAGCTACTAAGAGCACACAAAGTATTGGTAGGATTCAGTTTCCTTTCCCAATCATTAAATCAATCCTATAACAACAATGTTTGGTGCATTAGAAGAGTGTTAGTATATTACTGAGCCCAATTATAGCGGAATTCAAATTAAATGTATTGCTTGTATTCCCCGCGATAGCTATAAATACTGTTGTTCGGCAGGACAAATTTCCTATTTGACATTAGCCCTGCAAAATATGTAATTAAATACTTCCAGGGAACCTATGTGCATGCAGGTTTCTTGTTTCAATGTTTAGCAGCCAGAAATACATGGAAGGTACCAACAGCTATATTGTACACATTTATAAAGAAACTCATTCATGAATCTAGAAAGGGTTTGGAAAAGGATTCATCCAAGTTTTGTAATGTTGTTTGATTGATTATAGTACAAAGCCCCTGGACACTTTCATAGAAATCTTCGCTATGGTAGTGTAGATGTCTCATTACGTGGAACTAGCCTAGTTTCAGCCCAACTACCTTCATAAATATTTACAATATAAAAACACCAGATTGAAGGTGCTATTTATATCATGTCTGGCCTAACATAGATATATGCTTGTGTGTACCATGTAGTGGGATACTCTATTTTCACTATCAATAAAACTCAACCTTAATGCATATTTTTGAAGTTATAAAATGGTATTATGTAACTCTGCATGTCACTACAAGAAAATATTCCTATCATTTCCTAGGTAGTTGATGCCGTAGGTTAACATGTATTAAAGGTTCCCAATGGCCTTGTGATATATTTTTACCTTTCTTTTCCTTCATGATAATTCAATACTATGGTATATGACAAGGATTTGTACCATTTCCTTGGATGTACTAACATTTTTAGGAAATAGTAAGTCAAAATGCCTTTGAAATTTTTTTGCACCCTATCGCTCATGAATATTCTTCTTTATATGTGTACTGCCACAGCTAAAAGGTGCATTTGTCGGTAAAATATGTTTTGAAATATTGATGAAATTAGGCATGGAAAAACAAAGAAAATAAAGAGTAATTTTTCTTCAAAAAAACAGAAAGCAGTATCAAATCTTAACCCCAAATGTGTCATTTTGAAGCATTCAAAAGCTCCTTTTATTGGTATTAATATCTCAACTTCTTCTTTGAGAGACAATTGCATCCTTTTGCTGCGACTGTACACATATAATATTTGTAATATTTACTTTATTTTCATTGCAGAGGGTATCCTTGTTACATCTGTCATCGTGGGTCTACTGTTTGCGTGGGTCGGTGGCAACTACCAAGTAGTAAAATCCTCTGGTATTAGGAAACCTAAGAAGGCCCCATTCTTGGAATATATCACTGGCAACTTTCTCGACCCTAGTAGATGTAAAGTGATATGGGGATGGGAGGATCCAGTACCCGTTGGAGATACAATGAGTTTCAAAATAAAGGTAAAGCTTAGGCACAACAATATGATTAGTTCCTCTCAAGAGAATTCTGGTTTCAAGAAGGGTCTAGTTATGGTGAGAAATTCTAATTTTAAAGATTTTCAGTATTTGCAAGCTGAAATTCAAAAGGTGCCAATGACGATATATCTCCGTCTATTAAATAAATGAACAATTTTGAAACAAGTTTGTTTAAAATTTATTAAGAAACAGCATAACAAATCCTGTTTGAATCTTTTTTGGCATTATTAATTTATAATTGTAACAATAAGAACTTTAATAAATGTGCACATTGGATATCAAGTTAACTAAACTCTTTATTCTATGTGTCCAGTTTTTCCAGAGGAACGGTATCCGTTATCCAATCACAAAAGAAGATCGTCTGGTCATAGAAATCACAGTTGGGCAACAGAAAGTAGCATCATCAGTTGAATTTGGCAGTGCTGATATCAACAAGTACAACGAGGCCTCTGTGGCATTTACAGTGAGGCGTGCTGGGACATATAACATTTCTTTGTATATCGGACCCTCTCATATCATTGGAAGCACGTATAGGAAGGTGTTTCAACCAGGTGAGATCAGAAACATTTATGAGGCAAATATGAGTTAAATACTATAAAAAAAGGGATTTTATTTCGTTAATTTCGCGAGGGATGTGGATTAGTGAAATTAAATACCAGCGAAAATGACAATTTTGCATTGAAAGTAACAATAAAATGGCCAGATTCGTGAAATTAAATGCTCGCTAAAATAGCAGTAATTTTAACCCTTTGAACACTTGCGGCCGGTATAAAGCCTAATATGCATATCGTATATACACTGGCGGCCGGTATAAAGTCGGTAACATGTGCCCACTGTTTACAAGGTACGCATGTACACATCGCATGTACACATGCCCTTTGACCCAGAGATTAGTCTACGGGCTACACATAGCTATATCTGACAATGCATTGAAGACGATCTATTGCTGATAACTGGGGGTTATTTCGTCAATTTTGATCGGAATTTCGGATTTTTCAATGGCGCCGTCGGCAGCAGATGTTTTTACAAGGGTCATGGACTCTGATACGGAGGATATATATGATTCTGACTATAGTAATAAGGATGAACAAGACACGGTAAGCATGCATAGGGCAACTTCAAAAATGCTAGTAACTGTTATGGCAACGTAACAGACAGTGACATTATGCCCTATTGAGGGGTATTTCGGCAGGGGTGTCAGGGTGGGGCTACTGTTTACCCAGGGGTGTCAGTGTTCAAAGGGTTAAATTCGTGAAATAAAGTATCTGCGAAATTATAGTGTTTTACAGTATTATTTTTTGATAAATACCACTCTCGCATCTTGCAAATACAGTTATGACAAGGGTTAACCATTTATTGCTAAATTGAAATCAGAATTTGCAGCTGCGTAGCCATTTATTACATCGTAAAGTAGTGATTTTGTCGATTTTGAGTATGAAGATTAACTGGTTTTTGAAGCGTTTCAAATTTGGATTTGCAAAACAAAATGTATGTATTGCAAATGACTACGAACGAGCAAGGTAGTATAGCACAAAGACTAACAACTAATCATAGACATTCAGTGTCCGACATTGCTTAATTGATTTCACTTAAAAAAGCTTTGAAAGATAATAGTCAATAGAGATAAAGAGTTTTATAGGCAGGAATATATTATATAGTAAATTCCGTCCATTAGTGACCAATGATAATGTTTGCTTTGCTTTTTCCATTCCGTCCAGTAGTGGCCAATGATGATGTTTGCTTTTACATTTCAGGTCCAGTCGATCCATCCAAGACTGGTTTCATCCATCATAGTTCAACTGTTGTGGCTACACAGAATCAATTGCATGCATTACTCATTGAGCCTAGGGATCAGTATGGGAATGTATGCGAGGAGAAAAACAGGGCAAATTACAAAGATGATTATTGTATCCAGGTCACAGAGGTAGGTGTATCAAGGTCTTGGGATGAGGGGGCAGGTAGGCTTATAAAGACAAGGGTTCTTATCGCAATGTATGCAAATGTAATCATGTATTCATAACCTCCTGATCAGTCTTCAAAACATGTGGGTGCACTTATGATCAAGTGATTGGGTTTGCTTGAAACCATACCAAATTCTAAAGCCAATCAGAGTCATGGCATCAAACCTACAGAATATAAAACATAGACCATGAACAATTTTGACCTTGACATCTGAGGCTTGAACTTACACATTGCTCTCGAAAAATGTTACCTGCCAGTCGGATAGGTACTTTTGTTGTATCTTCACCTGCGCGACACGAAAGTAACCTGATATGGGCATGTGTTATTTCCAGCCTGTATTACTGGCATGCTTTGTATACAAGTATACAAAAAGATAGGACACAATTTAATCTCCTCTTGCAAATTAAATCTCCCATTGTGTTTACTTCTATTTCAGATTGGGACTAGTGAAAGTGACAAACAGAAACAGTTTCACCCCTTCTATGACCTTGCCCCTGTATGTCAGAGTAATTGTCTATCTGTATTCATCAAGATGGAACAGACAGGTTGCTTTAGGGCACAGGCTACTTATAAAGATATACCACTCAGAAATGGAGAATTCAATGTACTGGTACTCACAGGTAAGTTCTAATAACCTTCCTCATCTTGTGATCAGGCGGGCTAATGTATGCATAGGAAAATCTAAGATTTTTCACGGCTGGATATTTCCCTACTTTGACCCATTTTATTCCAAAAAACATGCCCTTGGAGTTAGGGTTAAAGGCCTAGGTCCACTATGACTAGTCTACCAAGAGTGAGTTGGCTTACACCTGTTCATTTGGTGACAAATGAAATAGAGTTAAGATGGAGAAATCTCAAACTTGAGATATTCCCAAAGTATCTGGCTGGTAAGTGTGGACCTGGGGCTTTAAGACAAGGTGTTTTCAAGTGATTGCTGCAAGTAATCAAATACCACTAAGAATATAGAGTTCATTGTACTGGTGCTTACAGATCAATTTTCATCTCACTGATTCAGTGAGTTAGTTCAAAACAGACCAAATAAATGAGTACTGCTTGTCCCAGGAACTGACAGTGACAGGATCAGTTGTTCTTGTATAGATGAAACCACTCTTGCGGTAGTGTGTAATGGGTATACATTCACAGCTAGGGATGAGGTATCTGTGAGAACTCTTTAAAATGCTAGTCTCTTTTATCTTCATTTAGGTAGTTTGCATTGTTCCAGTAAGTGTTCAAATTGATTATTATAGATCAAATATTAAAATGTGTGTGTGTGTGTATGGGGGGATGCAGGGATCAATGAAATTTTGACCCTACCTCCTCAAGGTCAGGCAAAGATTAGATACAAACTAGATGCCTAATCTTTGCCTAATAAAATTTGACATGGTATGAATTTGTACCTAATTTATTTTAATTTTTTTAAGTGGTGAATCTTGAACGAGGAAGATTTTTTGAAGGGTGAGCTGGTGGTGAATCTTAACCGGGAGTCTCCAAGATGAGCAGTGAATCAAAAGACTAATCTTGACACAAATATATTTTTGGGAAAGTGAATCAGGATGAATGCTTGAGGAGGGGGGGGAGGGGGGGGGGGGGGGGGTTGTAGGGCCAATATTCTCATTGATCCCTGCATTACAATACAATGCTCATCATATATGTGTGTTTAGTCAAATCAATGGTCATATAAAGCAGGGTGGTAAATTTACAGAAAGATCATTCAAATCTGAGGTGTGTGGACAACATGGATCTGTCATTCAAGTTCGAACATTGACCTTTATAAGGTGATTGTATTTACTCATTTGTTGAATGACATTTACAATACAAGCTGACACCTTCCTCTATATTCTAACCACATCTTTCGCCTAATTATAATAATAATAATAATAATAAAACCATGCTTATTGAGCGCATAACACAATTAAGTCCCTATGCGCTATAACAAATAAAACAGAAACGCAAATATACAAACTATACATGTAGTAATAGTAACAAAAGACACGACAAAAAGGAAATCATGCATTAACATTAAATAGGTAAGTTTTTAGCGATGATTTGAACTGTTCAAGAGTTTTGGCTGATTTAACATGATATGGTAATTGATTCCAAAGTTCAGTAGAAGCATCTTGAAAAGAACGGCGTCCATATGATGTCGAAGGTGAAGAAACATTATGCTGGTTCCCTGCACCCTGGATCCCCGGCCCAACTTATCCATAGGTGCAGGTACAGGGTTCTCAATTGCCGGCCGTAACCGTAAGTTCAACACATTGCATTGTCGCTCTGTTATGGCATACGGTAAATAACGATCAACACACTGTAGCTGAGATACCGCATCGAACGCTGAAGTGTCATTGTCGCGCTGCCATAGATACGGCGCGATGGGGAACGCGCTATGACATGCGTGCATGTGCGTGTGAAGTCCGGCGCTGTGGTTAGCGCCGATACACGTGTAGTTTGTGCCAATCAGCAAATTTGTTTTCATTCTAAGCGTGACGCTGGCTTGATCGAATTTATTTGTGGATTTTTTATGGCAGCAAATCAGCTTCGAGTGGAAATTGGCGCGTACCTGCATCTATGGATAAGTTGTGTGGAGCCCATAGATGCAGGGAACCAGCATAAAGAAACATGAGCAAGAAGATATTTTGAGCGAGAACGGAGATTGCGTGTGGGCTTGTAATGATGTATGAGATCTTGGAGGTACATAGGTGCAAGTCCACGAGAACATTTAAAAGTTAATAGAAGAATCTTGAACATAATGCGTGATTTTATTGGTAACCAGTGTAAGTCACGAAGGACAGGAGAAATGTGACAGCGAATCTTCGAAAGAGTAACAAGTATATTCTTTCTTTGTTTCCCATTGTATATTTTACCATACAGATGTTGACTCTACAAAAGTGCAAAAGAATGTTAAAAAGAAAAACGTGGACAGTTTTGAGGCGACCTTGCTTTCTACTAATCATGAAAGGTTAAGACGTCCCAAGAAGGTCTACTGTTATGTGTCACCTAAACAACTCACAATTAAAGAATTCTACCTCAAGGTGATCCCAAAAAGATTACATACATTTAGAGTGTGCCCTGCAACTAAGGTGAGCCATGTAAAGTCATGTATCTGGTGGTTTAAGGTGAATGTTCTGATCACTTTTTGGGCTATGATTTTTTTTTCACATCAAGATATTTTGATATCAGAAGAATCCTTATATTGTCTCTTGATGCCTGTAAGATTTTAGGGGCCAGAAATGTTCCATTTAGAGATTATAGGCTAAAATGTGGTGAATTACTGCCAAAGGTGTTTAACCACCCGCCAGTTTGTGTACTACTCAATGGGCAAATTTCTTATGCCCTTGTGCTTCTAAAATAAGAACCGTTGGAGTTATACAACTCAAACTTTGGAATGCTACAATTTTAAGGATAACCTTTCATGTAAAATAGAAAGCATCAAGTTGAAAATCGGGCCAGAAATCAGAACATCTACCCTTAAAAACAACAATATATTTTACTAAATATTGTGGCCATTGTTTTATTTTAGATTCTTTATTTAATCATTTCACCATTAAATTAGTTTTAAAAATAGTAACTATTATATTGGCCTAGGCTATATGCATGATTCTAGCAGAATCTATGACTAGCGAAACTCAATTAAATACACGCAATGATCGAGCAAATGATACAAGCCGAGTAAGTGAAATTAATAAATATATAATATATAGACTCTGACAAACTGGCGTGAATTAAATAAACAAAGACATTAAAAACACATGGTTTCGAACCCGAGATTTGATAGAATGGAATTTGAAATAAACAGGATGTAACAAATACAGCAAACTGATTGAATGATTTGAACAAAACTGTGTTACATTGAAAGGGCATAAGACCAGTGAATTTGTCAGAAGCTAGATTGGGGACCAAACTTCTCTGTATACAAAGATCATGCCCAACAAACTGCAATACTTTGGACATATTGCTAGACGAGAGGATGGCAATCTAGAAAAGGTGATAATTCAAGGAGCTATCGAAGGAATACGTATATGTGGCAGACCAATCCGTTGGACTGGTGGCATTGAAGAAGCAACTGGTCTTTCTCTTATCTCTGCACATTGCTTGTCACAAAATAGATAATGGTTCATAAAGAATCAGCCACGATCCCATAGAACAACAATGACGACGTCTGTGTTACAATGTTAGAGGTAGCCATGTATGGGGGAATTGAGCTACACTGAGCCAAAAAAGAAACTTATAAAAAAAGAAACTTATACAATTTTAACAGATCACCAAATAATATTCTGTGCATGAAAATGTACCAAATTTGGATACAATATTACTGCAATGTATCGCTTCAAATGGCAGTCAATAACCAATTGTTTGCTTCAATGATACAAGAGAAATGTGCACTGCCCCTATGGTGATCTGTTAAAATGTTATAAGTTTCTTTTTTGGCTCAGTGTATTAGTCCAATTCTCTCACAAAAAATCTACCCAAAACCATTTATTTTTACTCTCTGACAATGGAACTTGTTATGCCTCCTTCCTATAAGCAGACAATTGTATTCAAATCATTCAATACATTTGCTGGATATCAGAACAGTTAATAATCCACTATAGTTCAAGAAGAAAAAATATTCTATTAAAAATGTTATCTGTAATTACATCTTGCCATCTGGTCTAAATTGTTCTTAATTACATTATGGTAATATCTAAATGTTATCAACTTTTTTACTTACGTCTCACAGTTTCACTTCAGTAGTAGTGATCAAGACATTCCAGAGTTTAGCATAGAAGATGCAAGTCAACCATCTATACAACTCGCCTCAAAACACAGGGACATATTAGCCGCTACTTACACCAAGTTTTTGCTTTCAAATATTGGTATGTGATCTGATATATTTAGAAATGCACTTTTGTAGCTAATAGAATAATTGGATGTTTTATGTACATTTTCAGGCCTGGAAATAGCACCCGCCCGCCTGCCCATAGCGGTTAACTTTTGCGTTGGTTAACTTTTTTGTTTGATTTTAACCCTGTTTATAGCACATTTACAATGTTCACATACTAGTCGATAGTTTTAATTTAAAATATCACGCCATTCAATACAATTTACATTTCTTAGGACGATCATACTTTTCATTAGGTACTATTTTTCAGAACCATACAAGAAACGCGGAAGGATTTAGTGTTGTGCTACCATACGTGACTTTTGACCGGCTATATACAGCCCAGGATACACCTGTTACTGTGAAAAGCGCCATCTGTTGGCAAATTTTATCTCATTTCAGAGGGTCGGCGGCAAGCCATATTTCCATAAATCTGGTGTGCGGGTGATTGAAGTAAAATAAGCAGTCAACCTGTCTATTTATGGGCGTCGCATGAATGATTCTTCTCAAGTTGACTAAAAAAGAGTGATTCTTGAACTCTTCATAAGCCTTGTTCAGAAGAATATTAATGAATTCTTACTAAATTGAGCTTTAATTAACTTGAGCCTTTAAAGTTTGACATAGGTCCTATTTCATGAAGATTGAATTATGAATTTTTAAACAATCTTCTTAACTTAAGAAGAATCATTGTTAAGAATCTTAACTTTTAATTTATGCAGTAGGATTCGGGTCATATGTTGACAAATATTTTGATTTCTGTTTAACAACAGGTGGCTCAGAAACCTTCAACGATAAACAGCGATGTTTTAATCAGGAAATATTGAAATTACATCATCACCATAAAAGATCCTCTACAACTCAGATCACCATAGACAGGAGAAATTTTCTGGAAAGTGTGGGTATAATTCATATTATATTATAATTTGTCACACTGTATCACTAGCGTGTTGGTTGAGATTGGCACTGTCCGTTATCGAGGTCAATACGGCCTGCAAGTTCTTGTCGGTTCACTTTTATTTGTCACCCCCACCCCCACCCCCCCCCCCCTATATGAAAAACTAGCTACGCCACTGAACTGTTTAAAACATATAAAATAAATCTACTGATTAGATTTTTAACAACATGTTTGTTTAAACTGTTACGACTTATCTGAGTTCCAATGCAGAAAATATGTAGAAATAGAGCCAGGTTGGAGAAAGAAGTGGGCAGTGAACCATTTCATATGTCAGTTATGCCTTTTTATGATGTTCATGTCTGAAAGGAAATGAAACCCAACAGCCAACAGATTCCAACTGATTTGTTGAGTTGTTGAAACAGATATACAGCATGATCTAAGAACTAATATTTTGATGGGCACACTATACTGTAAATAATACAATAGTATCTGGCAATGATATTCTTCTCACATGAGATGCTAAGATTCCATGTGTTTTTGTTTTGCCTGTAGTCCATGAAGAATACCAAGAATTTGTCAACCTCAGAATGGTGTAAAAAGTTTGAAATCACTTTTACAGGAGAAGAAGGTAAGACAAAGTCAAATCCTGTGGGAGGGAGGGGGAACTAAAGTATCAAATGTGTAAAACTGGTACCATCTTTGAACCATGGGCCACTCAATGATGGACAACATGCACAAATGGGGTCTTTATGTGAGGGTAAGCTTAATAGCACAAAAAGTGTGGTATCTGGTATGACAATGTTGTAAAATTTAGAAAAAGTTGGGATGTTTGTGTGATTCTTTGGTGATTCTTAATTTCAAAAGTTTCCTAAAATAACGGTCTTATGGGCAACATTGGTTGAATTTTCAAAATAATAGCGTCGTTAAGTGATAGTAAGGCAGAGAGCCTTAATATTCTTTCATACCTGAAATAAATAGGAGTGTACGTATCCCTCTCCTGGGAAGCAAATATCTCTTACCCTTTCCTTACAAAAATTATGAAACAAATTCTAAGATTTGTATTGTAACACAATTGAATGGCTCGCAAGTTTGTATTTTATACAGATTTATGAATGCAATATTTATCCTAAATAATGTTATCTTTAAATAAGGAGTAACAGTGCATGTGTTCATCAAAACCAGTGATTGAGGTGAATGATTGGAAAATAACTCGCCAACTAAATTTTCATCATGACTTGATCAGTCAGATTTCATCAAACTTGTGATCCACTACCGGAACAGCAGGAACTAGTGTTTCCAGAAATGTCAGTAGTGTCATGAAATCATGATGAAATGTTAGTTGGTGTGTAATTTTCCAATTATTCACCTCAAGACAATGTTACTCCTTATTTACTTACCATAACAAACCCGATGAACTTATACAATAATTTGAATGTTATTGCTTATTTTTAGGTCAAGATTGGGGAGGTCTGATGCGAGAGTGGATAGAGTTAGTTTGTGTAGCTCTATTTGCACCAGAGAATCAGATGTTTAAGAGATTCCATGAAAGCAACCAGGGCCTTGTGAGTATTATCTTAAATTTTGTTCAAGTTATGTTTTAAGTTTTTGTTTATAGTTGAGATGTGGCCAGTTTATAACAGTGTTATTGTTAATGAAGAGGTTTGATTTCAAATAAAAGACTTAACCTTGTTATTTTAATTTTGGTATTGTCATGCTATGTTATAATTTAGTTTTACCGTGAGTGAATTGTTCCACATTTGTACAATTTGAGCCATGTTGTAGCATTCTTAGTTTGATATAGCCACGGATATTGGAACAAGTGGATAATCATCTCTATTGTAATGCCGTAAACAGCTGATACTTTGTATGCTGCACTTGCACCTGTATTACTGGTACCCTTGAAATGCACAGATGATCAATGTGGGAATTAGTAGTCTCTTTTAGTAGCTGTTATGATACTACGCCAGCTTTGATGATGGTTCCTGTTGAGCAAGCTTGAACTGAGGCAGGTATAGCTTCAAGGAATTGTACTGGCTTCCCCTATCCATATGTTCTAATATCTATAGCTATCTAAAAGTATTGTGTATTGGTTGATTTGCTTTCTATAATTTGGCTGTTTCCGAGTAAACCCTAACTGATTTTGTTTATGTTTTACTATTTGGTATTTGCACACGTAACCTCTTACTACAGGTTCATCCAAATAGCAGTTATGTAGGTGTTGTGAAACCATCTAAACCAAGGTGGTATGAATACCCATTCAAGGTGATAATACAAACAGTTTGCCTACATGCTCTCTCTAGATACAGACTAACTCTATAACTCAAAGATTTGGAGTGGGTTTACTTTATTTTCATACAACTTAACCCAACTAATTATAGCCTTAGCAACGAGGGATTCTGGCAGCACTTAACTATCGATTCTTACTTTTCTTGGTTTGCTTTCAAATTAACAAATTTCGATTATTGATAATAATAACAACAAAGATATACACATTATAATGTATCTATAACCACCAGCCATTCAAGGCCTTGTTACTCACTCATTCTGCACATATGCATACACTTGTGACTTCCTAGTATGTCATTTGTTTTGAGGATATTAGTGGGATCATGATCCTGCTCAAAATAGTGTTGTTAAAGTACGGAGGTGACTTTGCCCTATACTTCACTGCTATATGCTTGCTGCAACCCTATAACTAACATATCGTCTACTAACATACAATTATTGCCATCCCTGATCAGGGGTAGAATTTCGTAACCAATCGCGCGAATCCGTTAAGATTCTCGCGGAAGGATTTTGCGAGAATCCATGGATTCTCGCCAATTTTGAGAATCCATGGATTATTTGCCAAATTAATAAAATAATATCAAGAATAAGGCTATAAGCTTGCACAACTTCCAAATTCGGCATGTTTGTTGACTAAGGGTCAAATACCAGTCATCTAAGGTCCTGTTTTGGACTTTTTTTGCGCAGATCCACCTGGATTCACGCGGTAGTGATTTTACGCGAATCTTAACGCGAATCTGCAAATCGATTCGCGCCGAAATTCTACCCCTGCCTCATTGTGAGTTAACACTTTTTTGCTAACATACTGCGGAAATAGTGTACTTTAGTGCTATGCATTTAGTGCATTTGTGGGACCTAAAGTACACTTTATCCCATATTGCAATCTATCTGGCTTATAGGCCTAACATGAATGATACCTGTTAATTATATGAATAGTAAATTATTTTACACAGGGGATAGGGTTAGATTACCTGACATGTAAAGTTATTAAGGTTGTTATCTTTAAGATTTTTGTAAATGCATACCCGATGAACATAATTAATAACTTTACATGTGATTTGTGATAGGGATGCACTGCTTGGTCCCTATTATTTTCAAATCTTTGCACTATATTTGACAACCAATAGTCCATTTCACATCCTTTGTACAGTTTACATCATTGTATCACTGAATAATCGTAGTACTAATTTGTGAAGCCCTGGCTTTCATGCAGCACGCACACATATCAGTGTAGAATTATAGGCATACTGGCGTAGTTGCAAAAGTAAGATGATGCTGCTGTCAAGATGGGACAAAATGGAATGTAAAAGTTGAATGTACAAGTTCTTTCAATCATAGATTTTTAATCTTAGGTGAAGGTGAATACAGTCTCAAAATGTCCTTACTAATAGCAACAAACAAAGCACTAATCAATATATAATCCAAGTATACTTTCATACCTTGGGTTTGCATCAGTTCTTGCAGTGTGTGTGCAATCGAATATGAGCACAAAAACATTGTGTAATTTGTATACTCTGTTTCCAGTCAAGTTAGGCCAATTCAAGTGATAGACCCCATACACACTACAAAATCGCTTCATTCAATAAAGATTAGTTGATCTTCATTAGTTAATTAATAGAGCGTACACATAACAACTAACCATGAACTAACGGAAATCGAGGTACACATTAGTAAATATAAACGAAGATCGAATTAAGGTTGGTTGCCAAGTGATACCGGAAATAAGGTTTATCACGAATCAGTAAAAAGCTATTGATTATTCTTTTCTGTTGCATTTGGGATTGAAAAGGGACACAATTTGCCCCCTTTTCAATCCCACAATGCAACAGAAAAGGATAATCAATGGCTTTTTACTGATTTAGCGATAAATCTTATGGACCCCTTGTATGTCATTTGTTCCGCATGACTCCCTTCATTTGATGAAGTGACTGTACACATTACACATTTGCTTCATCGAATTAACATTTATCTTCGTCGAAAAATAACTCTCGAGATTCATCGAATGAAGCTGATTTAATCTTCGTTCAATGAAGGGCGGAGTGTACACACTATGCACCTTCATTAGTTAATCTTCATTAGCGCTTCATCGAATTAAGGGATTTTTGCTAGTGTGTACGGGGTCTATATAAATGCTGCATCTTCATGCAAATGCCCGTATTCCATCTATATTCATGCAGGTGTATATAATATTAAGTTGGAAATATTATGCTGTGATTGGATGAATGAGCATTGACTTCACACCCCAACCTGAGTGGAAACACAGTATAGGATTTGTGATGTACATTTGCATTTGCAAACAAGTGGAGTTCATTTTGTGCACAGATTTGAACAATTCCTACTGATTTGTTAAAGATCAAACTTATGAAGCGAATATCAGACCCTAGATACTCTGTGCTAAATTGCCATGCTTTTCTCTAATGCACTAACCATACTTTAAGTTTCTCATTCTTATTATAAAACACTTAAGGTAGCTATATCGGCTATTATACCACTGCAGAAAAACAACTATTGTGCCAAATGAATTATATCTATACTGTTTATTTTGAGACCACATTAAAGACAAGTCTTTGCTCTACCTATTTGAGAACTTTCGGAGTAATTTGGATATTTCTTATGTTTTTCTTTATTTTTTGAAAATTCCCTAACTTTTTGGACATTTGAATATTTTCAGCCAAGAAGTAAACTGCTATGGGTCTGTCACTTTGGGGGATGGTTAATAAGCATATTACCTAAATTCTCTTGCCATTTTTTGTGAATAAAGTGTTTACTTTTTGAGAAAATTAATTTTTTAGGGATTTTTTAAAGGCAAAAGTTCAAATTGACACAAAAAATACTAGAAACACTGTAATGGAAAAAGCTGGCGAGAGAATCTTCTAAATTGAATTACCTTTCATATGACCCCTTGTTTGTTGAAATAGGAGCTATACTTTTCTTTAAAAATATTCACAAAGTTTGACTATTAAGTGTTTCTAGAAAAAATACAATTTTTTTGTTAAGTACTAACATTCCCACTCCATTCAATCCATGTTATGATTGTAAATATGGAAATAATGATATTAAATATTGTGCATTGGTATTTTGGCAAAAAGATAATATAAGAAACAAGTTCATCCTAAGGATAGAAAGGGTTGAAAAAATCATTTCCAAATAGAGTGTGTTTTGAGAAAAGAAGCAATTTTGGTTTAACACACAGTAAGTCTGTTTGAAAACGGTTTGATGGAAAAAATTCAAAATTGGCATGTGAGTTTATTTTGTCAATCTACACATCCTGTATAATTTTGAAGCAAATCTGAGCATGACGCCGTAGCCGATATAGCTACCTTAAAACACTAAAATTTTAAAATCTCTTAATTTTCATTATTTATAGAACATTTATGTTTGTAAAACTAATCCTTTAATTTATGTTTCTCTTGAAACATTTTTACTTAATCTTTTCAAATAAAACATTTGATATATTAAGACAAGATATTCCACTTTTTAGTGTGAAGACCTGTCACCCTAATAAGTCCTAGTAATTTTGATTATGAGATTCACTGCACATGTTTAACCTTCCGATATGACTTACTTTTAAATGTACAAGTGTTTTTAGCGAGGTATTATTTTCACATATTTGCTGTATGAATATTGTATAACAAAATAACAGCTCAGGAAATATATCATCAAGTTCAGTTTCTTGAGGAAGAATTAGGCAAGTGCAGAGTGTCACTATTGCTTCAATTTGTAAAATATCTATTGTGGCAAAAAAATCCACATAAATGACAACCTTACTTATGAATTAATGACTATCAATGTTATTATTTTGTAGAAATTGTAAACAGTCTATATCTAATTTGTGTTATTCCGTATTATCGCCACCAGGTTCATCCGAATCCTAACAGACCACCTCATCTCAATAAATTGAAATATTTTGAGTTTGCTGGTAAGATAGTTGGCAAGTGCCTTTATGAGACAGCCTGCGGTAGCCATTCCAGACAGCTTGTCAAGGCAAGATTCTCACGCTCATTTCTCGCACAACTCATTGGACTCAGGATTAACTATAAGGTAAATAAACAGAATTGAGTATATAATGGTTCATTGCGGACCTGGCTGACAAAAATTACAAGACTGTTATTGATTGCCGGGATTGATTGATAGGAAATAGAGGGTGCCACATGCGGCTGATATATTTGCCATCATTTCTATTGATTGTTGATGACTCGTTGATTCTAATCTGTAGTGCTTCATGAACAAGTCGCACACCAATATTAGAAACCTGTGCAATGCTTTTAGTTTGGTTCCAGAGTGGTTCATATCCTTCTTCACACGCATGTTCAGCCAGTGCCGAGCGATCTTTCTTGTCTAGGAATGTAGCTCTTTTGTGTTCAGATAATCTGACCTTTAAGGGAATTTTTGTTTGACCATTATATTTTTCACCACAACTACATGGTATGCTATACACACAAGGTGTATGACCCTTGGTTTGCTGATATCTCTGAGTTTCGTCGATTTGGTGAAGTAAGTTTTAAACATCTGCACGATTTAAGAATCGGCAAATTTTGTTTGAGACACCTTTGACAAATGGCATGAATGTGATACCTTCATAGTCATCTTCCACATCTTTTTTTGTTGGAATAAAATTGACACAGAACTTCTGCAATGGGACATTGGGTGAGAACAATCTTGTCAGTTTGTCCTGATGTAAGCGTTAATTTGTGGAATGATTCGATGAAATAATAAATTGCCTGTTATGCAGTTATGAATAAATAGATTTCAGGAATTGGGTAGGTAATTTTTGTACCAAGGACCCACAATCATGTTCAAAACTGTTGGGACACTTCCTGCATGTCCTGTGAAACGGTGGTCCCTCCCCCTAAACTCAATGTTGGTCCATATAAAAGCATCGTCCAGCAACGGGCTGTGTTATATATATCAGCCCCAACATTGGTTTGGGGGGGGGGGGGGTGAGAGGGATGGCAGCTTTACATAAACTAGTTTTGACTATCATACTTTCAACTGACAGCTTTTTACTCATTTTGAAAGATATTTGATGCGCACGTGTATAGTGTCCCAACAGGTTTTGAACAAGATTGTATGAAAGCATTGTAAAAATAATGTACTAAATTCATATAAGTCCTTGTAACTGCATTAAATAAGTTCCAAATTATCTTATATTTGGCGATATTAGAGAGCGATAATGTGCCATTAGTATCGTTTATTTAAGAAAAGAATGGGTTAGTAATGTCTTCAATTTAAAGGGGCATTGTCTGAATTACGCACCTAAATGGTACTTTTTAATAAAGACTTATTTCATAAGATATAGGTAAAACAAATAATGTAATTAAATAAACTAATGATTGTGTTATTGTGGTAGGGTGGGGTGTTGTGGGGGTGACCGTTTATTTCAGATTAATATACTCTTAATTGAAGCATGTTAATTGAGACGCCATAATAATTAAGATTCGTATTCGTATTTGTATAGAGGTAGATGTCAACAAACACAAAATATCCATTTGACAACGTAATACATCACCTATAAATCGCATGTTATTATTAAACATAAAAACCAATTCGTAAGGTCCGGAAAAATGAAATCAACTTTAGAATGAAAAGTTACAAACATTTCCAAAATGAAATACAAAACTAAACAAACGAAAACAAAACCATAAAAACAAGAACCTATCGAGATTCGAACCAGCAATCTACTTATTCTAAGACAGGAAACATACCACTGAGCTAACTGGGGAGTCAGCTTTTTGAAGAGGCATTTTGCTTATTAACTCTAGCACTGTATTGATCAACCACGGTCAACCCATCAATTTCAATAGAACCCTATGTACGGTCTACCAGAATGAATAGAAAGGAAGTATTGATCATCTTTTAAGATATTATTGGTAGACCGTAGTTAATCGTGTTGAATTCGCAAAAATGATTATTATTTTGAACAATATGAAAGTGTATATAATGTTAACCGTGGTAGACCGATAATAATAAGTGTATTTCCATACTTAATCATCTCAAGAAGAATATTAGTTTAACAAGATAAATTGATATACCTTATCTTCTTATACTAGTACAACGTATTGCCCTACTAGTGTAGTGGTTTCGACTGACACCGCAGACTCTGTCCATGGGTTCGAATCTCAGCGCGGCAGTTTAGTTACATTTTAATTTTTACTTCAAATGTTTAAACAATTAAGATTTGAAATAAATGAGTTGATCAGGTTTGTACAACATTTGTTTTTTCGTCGCCTTGACGCACCGCCACTTGATGCAATCGTTTGAAACACTCGCCGCTGTAAATTAGATACTTTGAAACTATGACACTTTATCAAAATACACGTTATTTATGTATTTCATTAAATATGTATACGTAATTAGACTATGAAGTTCAACTCGAAATGTTACAGAAGCAATGTTCTTCATTTCTTAAAAAGAAAGGTTAAAATCGAAGCTACCGTTTTCGAGATACAGGGTGAGTCAAAAAAAAGTGTACCCTAATTGAAAAAATCTTTAAAAATATTTCTGACCACAAAATCAAGGCAAACAAAACTTTAAATGATTGCGCCATTTCTTTGCTACCATCTGGAAAAAAAATCACGCTATTTGATGATACCGTTAAGTAAATATGACTATTTCTGTACAGGAGCTGTTTTTCCACCAAAAACACGGTTTTATAATTTCAAGCTTAACGAGCTTATAATAATGTTTACTAGGATTATGATGTAAAGCATTACACATCTTGTTTATTAAAAGAATTAAGTAGACAATAGACTTGTTCAAAATTGTCTCCTAATAGATTAAAACAATAGACAGCTTTAAGGCCTATTTATGACACAATTACCACACTTTAATCATTTCATAACAAAGGAATTGATCCTTTCGCTGTCGGTATTGTAATTTTTTATTGGTCGTATCTTATGAAATATAATGGTCAAGATCTGGAAGCGTGTTCGGACGTTAAATTGGTCACTTTTATTCAAAACAGCGTAAAATAAGTTTCCCTCAACCAATCTAAACCAGATAAAATTAATATTAAAGCTAATTGATTTGTCTTTATACCTTAGTACATTGTTTTGAAAACAAACGAATACTTTGTTCTAAAAAAATCGCTGAAGTTGAGTACACTTTTTTTTGACCCACCCTGTATAGCGATTTTTGTATTTTTATAGCTCATTTTTCCACTCCCTTAATACAATCATGTTCAAAACTGTTGGGACACTTCCTGCATGTCCTGTGAAACCGTGGTCCCTCCCCCTAAACTCAATGTTGGTCCATATAAAAGCATCGTCCAGCAACGGGCTGTGTTATATATATCAGCCCCAACATTGGTTTGGGGGGGGGGGTGAGAGGGATGGCAGCTTTACATAAACTAGTTTTGACTATCATACTTTCAACTGACAGCTTTTTACTCATTTTGAAAGATATTTGATGCGCACGTGTATAGTGTCCCAACAGGTTTTGAACAAGATTGTATTAAAGCATTGTAAAAATAATGTACTAAATTCATATAAGTCCTTGTAACTGCATTAAATAAGTTCCAAATTATCTTATATTTGGCGATATTAGAGAGCGATAATGTGCCATTAGTATCGTTTATTTAAGAAAAGAATGGGTTAGTAATGTCTTCAATTTAAAGGGGCATTGTCTGAATTACGCACCTAAATGGTACTTTTTAATAAAGACTTATTTCATAAGATATAGGTAAAACAAATAATGTAATTAAATAAACTAATGATTGTGTTATTGTGGTAGGGTGGGGTGTTGTGGGGGTGACCGTTTATTTCAGATTAATATACTCTTAATTGAAGCATGTTAATTGAGACGCCATAATAATTAAGATTCGTATTCGTATTTGTATAGAGGTAGATGTCAACAAACACAAAATATCCATTTGACAACGTAATACATCACCTATAAATCGCATGTTATTATTAAACATAAAAACCAATTCGTAAGGTCCGGAAAAATGAAATCAACTTTAGAATGAAAAGTTACAAACATTTCCAAAATGAAATACAAAACTAAACAAACGAAAACAAAACCATAAAAACAAGAACCTATCGAGATTCGAACCAGCAATCTACTTATTCTAAGACAGGAAACATACCACTGAGCTAACTGGGGAGTCAGCTTTTTGAAGAGGCATTTTGCTTATTAACTCTAGCACTGTATTGATCAACCACGGTCAACCCATCAATTTCAATAGAACCCTATGTACGGTCTACCAGAATGAATAGAAAGGAAGTATTGATCATCTTTTAAGATATTATTGGTAGACCGTAGTTAATCGTGTTGAATTCGCAAAAATGATTATTATTTTGAACAATATGAAAGTGTATATAATGTTAACCGTGGTAGACCGATAATAATAAGTGTATTTCCATACTTAATCATCTCAAGAAGAATATTAGTTTAACAAGATAAATTGATATACCTTATCTTCTTATACTAGTACAACGTATTGCCCTACTAGTGTAGTGGTTTCGACTGACACCGCAGACTCTGTCCATGGGTTCGAATCTCAGCGCGGCAGTTTAGTTACATTTTAATTTTTACTTCAAATGTTTAAACAATTAAGATTTGAAATAAATGAGTTGATCAGGTTTGTACAACATTTGTTTTTTCGTCGCCTTGACGCACCGCCACTTGATGCAATCGTTTGAAACACTCGCCGCTGTAAATTAGATACTTTGAAACTATGACACTTTATCAAAATACACGTTATTTATGTATTTCATTAAATATGTATACGTAATTAGACTATGAAGTTCAACTCGAAATGTTACAGAAGCAATGTTCTTCATTTCTTAAAAAGAAAGGTTAAAATCGAAGCTACCGTTTCCGAGATATAGCGATTTTTGTATTTTTATAGCTAATTTTTCCACTCCCTTAATACAATCATGTTCAAAACTGTTGGGACACTTCCTGCATGTCCTGTGAAACGGTGGTCCCTCCCCCTAAACTCAATGTTGGTCCATATAAAAGCATCGTCCAGCAACGGGCTGTGTTATATATATCAGCCCCAACATTGGTTTGGGGGGGGGGGGGGGGGGGGGTGAGAGGGATGGCAGCTTTACATAAACTAGTTTTGACTATCATACTTTCAACTGACAGCTTTTTACTCATTTTGAAAGATATTTGATGCGCACGTGTATAGTGTCCCAACAGGTTTTGAACAAGATTGCAGATTGTTGTGGTGGGACTCAAATTCTACTTTAAAATCTTGAATTAAATGGGTCTTACCGAAATTGAAAGAATAATAATTATAAAATCAACCCACAAACCACACTCGTTTTTCTTTATTTTGGGAGACCATAATTCATTTCTTCATCTGTTCTTTCTGTTCTTTTATTCAGGCAAGCATGTTTAATAAAAAGTTTTCCATAGCCAATTATGTGTTTTCTGTTCTTTTTAAAACAGTACTTTGAAACGGACGACCCTGACTTTTACACAACCAAGATTCGATACATTGTAGAAAATGATGTTGATGATATGGAACTGACATTTTCAGAGGAGGTATTCACCAACAATGGGCAACTTGATCAGGTAAGGATAACATAACACTGTCACATGAAAACAAGCTAATCCTGAATTATGATTTAAAGTGTTGTTAGTATTTCTTATAGCTTCCAAGTCTGAAAAAATGCACATTTCTTAGCCAGATAGAAACAATTTCCCATCATAAAGAAAACAACCTTCTCCATATGGTGTAAAGAAGAGATTTCTTGGGATGATAAACTCCCAAACACTCCTAAATGTTGGTCATATTGCCAGATGCCAAGGAGCCTGCTTAGAAAATGTCATTATGCAAAGCAAAATAGAGGGTGCACAAGTCAAGGTGGTCCGACAGAATATAATAATTGGTCGGTCAACCTTCTTCTACCAAATGGTGCAGACTAAAGGAATAGCGTGTCATAACTGAAGTCACAAGCTGTCAGCCATGATGGAAGCAAACCAACCAGCCAGCCCTCCATATAGACATGTTATTTATTTTCTAAACTAAATTGCCCTCCAAATACTAACCATCTGTGCAAGGTACCCCATGAATTGTCACTTTTGTTTAGGCCAAATAGTTCAGCTAGAGAATCAAGGCAAAATACAGTGTGATTATTATTCTTTATTGTTCATCTGTACTGTAATTGTAATTTCATATATATGACATTTGAGGTGTCAACAATTATCCACTTACATATACATTACAACAGCTATATATATCCATGAGGAAAATATTTTGGGTGACGACCCTATGACATCACTCGCTTCAGATTGCTGTCTGTGAACCTACTTTCGCTTGCGCAGTATCTCGTCTTGTCAGAATACCTGGTACATGTGACCAGTTTTTCTGTAATTTTTCAATCTCAATTTGAAAGGTTCTATGTATGTATCATTTTTATTCAGGTTGTTGAATTGATGCCTGGTGGTGCCAGTATCGCTGTGACCAATGAAAACAAGATACAATACTTGGATCTATTAGCACAGCATAGATTGGCAAATAGTGTTGGGGAAGAGATAGAAGCATTCCTGAAGGGTAAGTTGCTATATAAATGGGAGCAATGGGAGTCATATCATTGAACCATCAAAATATGTTGATTGCAGTATGTATGGATGCATTTTCTTGATGTATATTGTTTTTATATCTACTATCATTGCCTACTACTTGTCAATGTCATGTCAATCAGACACAGTATATATTGTGAGTCCAGTGCTCTATCTACTGAGCATTTTGTTTGTGTACCCAGGATAATCCCTCATACTCTTTCCTTTACTTCGTATCAGGTCAGTGACTGGTATAATTTCCTTCTTTCTACTTATAATTGATGGGGTGGTGTGGTGGTGAGACATTGAATGGCTAGCTTGTGTTTGCAGATTGCAAATCACATCCATGATAATGTTGTCCAATTTTTTTTTATAATCATGTTTTAATTTTTGTCGAAGAAATTAAACTCTAAGTAACAACAAAGAATGTTGTTACTGCATGTGCTTGAAGGGGAGATTGGACTATTAGTTTCCACACGGCTATTATTTTACAATATACAAAACAGATTTTTCAGAAACCTTTCCCAACTTCCAAGTTCTATCTCAAGGATTACTGTACCAATACTTGGGATGTTTATACTTATTTTAATGCATTTCTCATGGTGATTCCAAATATGGTAATGAGATTCAATAATTTTGACATTTTTTAAAACATTTTGTGACATTTTGGAATGTCGTCTGCAGACGCCTGCCGCATGGAAAGTGTTAAGTCAAATTCTTTCTGAATGGTTTTAACCTAGACCAGACCATGACATTGTCTATATGCAATATATTGTCTATACTTTATCCTACTTATTTTATGAATGTGATATCAATGCGTATGTCATAGCAGATGCATTTCAATGACAGACGCCACAGAAGTGTGCCATTCCAAGAATTGATCTTTGATCGTGCTAGTTCAAATGCCAGCGCATTGCACTATAGTCTAATTAATAATTGAACGAACAATTGTGGAATATCATAGTGCATAAATGAGTCCAAGGAGCCTCTGCTACATAGGCTGCCTAATGCGAAATCACACACGCTCCGTAGCTGCATCAAAGATTGAAAATATGCGCAAGCACATGCGCTTGAAAATATGCGCTTACAATAGCACTTCTGTGTAAACGCTAGTGGAAACTTGTTCGTTCAATAATTAATTAGACTATAGAATCATGTGCCAGACAAGAAGCTTCGCTCAGTAGAAACACTCCCTGGTGTGATATTCATACTTGCGGTAGGATGAAATATATGTGTAAGGTGTTCTTGTGCATGCAGCAGTGATTTATGCCATATGTTTGCTTAGCAGGATTGAATGATCTGATACCAGACAACCTACTGAGTATGTTTGATGAGAATGAATTGGAGTTACTTATGTGTGGTACATGCGCATTCAGTGTATCAGAGATGCAGGCACACTATATACTGTCCGGGTCTGGATATGGATTCACTAAGGTAAAGAGCAAGTCATTCTGTAATTGTGTAGTATCAATGTACAAAATGAACTCAAACTGATGATAGCAATTTTGGACTATGACAGTATGTAAAGTAAAGAAATATTTATAAAGACTTTTCAGAAAAGCACGAAGAATATATGAGGCAATAGGCATATGAAGAAGAATGAAAACAATCTCTTGAATGCCATGACATTTGAACATTCCTAGCATCCTGAGGATTCTTGAGCATTTCCTCCAATTTATAGATGTACTAACAAGATCTATTTTCACCAGAATTCACACAGAAAACACCCAACCTGGTTATGTAGTTTGGTCAGCTTGAAATGTCAAAATACATGTAACAATAAGGAGTCAACACTGATGACATCTGATGACAAGAAAATAGTTTACAAGTCTTATTAAGTCTTTGCAACCATATGACGTATATTATTCTACTGTAAAAGTGGATATTCGCCCTATATTTATTTTTAACCTTTTCACGCTCAAATCAGCTACCGAGAAAATAATGCATTTCTTTTTGCGTACAGGTCTATGTGATGGAGTTACAAATCGAAAAATTTAAAAAAAACACAATTTTTTTTTTAAATTGGTGAAGTATGACAAATTAATCGCACACAAATTACCACTTTTACAGAAGCTTTCATATAATAGAAATGTAATCAATTTCTTGTAACTTGTAAAAAGATACTAGAAATGTTTTAATAATTTTACCACAATTCTTCAAAGGTATTAGGTAAGCTAAAGTCCCCACTTAAACAATATCCATTGTTGTACTTCAGGTGGTAGACTGGTTCTGGACGGTTGTAGCCAGTTTCACACAAGAAGAGATGTCTCGTCTGCTTCAGTTCACAACCGGATGTTCACAGCTTCCACCAGGTGGTTTTGCTGAACTCAATCCTAAATTCACCATATTGGCTGCACCAACACATGGAGTATTGCCTACAGCTCATACCTGGTAAGTAATCAGGCATCATGACTAGGGTTGAAGTGGGATGAGGGACTGAGGGTGGGATGGATATTCACAACTGGCAGACTGAGTTGTGTGCATGACTCAATCCTCAATTCACCATACTTGCTGCACCAACACATGAAGTATTACCTACAGCACATGCATGATAACCATTGGGGATCATCACACAAGGATGTGGTTCGGTACGGTGGGGATGGGTGAAGATGGGGTGGATATTAACAACCAGTTGTCCCCAGCTTCCACCATGTGATTTTGCTGAACACAATCTGACCATAGTGGTTTCATCAACACATGGAGTACAGTTGCAGCACACGCCTGGTTAGAATTGAGGATAATGAAAGAGGGGGATTTTCTAATTTGGCTATATATTTTGGATATGAACTGCTCGCTTAGCTATTAAATGGTCACACTAAATCATGGGTAAAATCAGGACTTGGATGGTGGATCTTCAAATTCATTCCCAGGACATATTTACGAATGCAGCAGTGCAGTTTTTCAATTTTATATTCAATGTGGCACTTAACACCTCAAATTTTCTTGTATACATTCATCCAATTCACATTTGAAGCCTTGAGAAGCATTTTTACTTAACCTTACCATGGATTATTAGTCAATACATATTCTGTGATAAACATATTTGTTCGATGATCTTTCTTTTTTCAGTTTTAATCAACTCTGCTTGCCAACCTACGACAGTATAGAACATTTACAGAAGTCTCTTGTACTAGCTATCACAGAGGGCAGTGAGGGATTTGGACTCATCTAGAAATGGCTATATCTAGGGATTTAAGCTGATCTAGCAAAGTGCTGTCACCTATTGTAAGATGCTGATTGGTGCGGTATGATATACTACATAATATAACAGGAAAAAGTAAAATAAGACAAATAACAGAAGAAGTAGGTCACACATGTAAGCTGCTCCATCAAAATGTGGACTTAGTCATCAGTATTTAAAGAGCTGTTTTGCAAAAGGGCTTACATCCACTTCTGCATGTTACTCATTTTGCATTATTGAATGGATGGATATTCATTATGTGGCTTGTATTGTTGGTGCCTCAATTGGTGTGCATGGATGCACTAATCCAAGTCATAGAAACAGTAATGAACACAAGGCACGTTCAGACGGGCATAAGTGATCGGCGTAAATTTAGACCCTGCAGCAATCAAAATTTCACAAATATTCCTCTACTCCGGACAGTTGTCCACACGGTATTAAATAATGTTACTCCGAAGTTTTTCGACAAAGTTAACACGACCATCGCAGGGGGTTTAGGAGTAAATATTGGAAGTACACACACCGCACCCTTTGACCTTTGACCAATGACAACCGCACGAGTTCTGATTATTTCGAATCTCGTTTTCGGCAGCCTGGTGCTAAGCATTGGTTTCCCGTTTACAATATGATTTATTCCGTTATTTCCAAATTGTGGGTTCCTAGGTTTATTTATCGCTCGCTTTTAAACATGAATTCAATATCGAAATTTCTCTTTTTGTTACTAATTTTTCGCCTCTTTTCGGATGGCGGTATACAAGATTTAATGCCTATGCTGATAGCAACAGCGGTATTTTTTCAAGGCAGACGATCTGATAGGGATGAGCAGCATCGGATGCGTTTGTGGCATCGTCACATCATTGGCGAAGGTTTACACCAGAGATCGTGTTAAGTGCATCCACACGGGCGTGCTACTCCGAACTGCAGCTCATGTTAAGCGCCTAACTCCTGAGAAATCTCAGGATTAAATAGGGTCGGAGTAAGGTCGGATTAGTTAACACAGGTGCCGTCCACACGGTCACTTCTCCGACCTTTAACACGACCAATCGTTAATCCGACCTTTCTCCGAACGAATTTACACCTGTCTGAACACAGCTAATGCCACACAATAATTTGATTGATTCCATGGACTTGTCAATGCAAATTCACTAATGCACAATGAGTAACATGTGGTGGTGGTGGTCTGTAGGCCCTTTTGCTGCAAAAAAGCTCTTCATTTACAGAAGTTGTAACATTAAAATTTGAATTGGTAAGTAACACATGCTTTTAAAAAGCGTGATACATCAGCTTTAGTAAACTTTGGTCTCTAGATCCATCGCTGTGTCGTCCCAACAGCCTCCTATAGCTGCGGGACATAAATATAAATAGATAGATACATCATTTAAAGCAGAAACAAAATCAGCATTTCAAAATTATGAAAAAACCCCAAATGATTTGTTCCTTTCCATCCTGATCAGGTTTCAATGGGACAGGCTTAATATTTTTATACATTCTCAAGATGCTTTCAAATGAAAAACTAAATAGGTGCAATTCTATACTTTGTGAAATGAAAGATTATAATCTCTAAAGAAGTCAGTGCTATTTCTAATGTAGAAATGTAGAATTCTCAATCGGTTACAAATCGTTCAGTGTACAGTAGATACAGTTATGTATTGTTAAGAAGTAGTAAGAGTCTTGCATAGTTTTATGAAATCAGTGAATTGATTAGTATATCTTGCCAAATTCATAGCTGTCTTGTCAGAGTTCATTGGTCTTCCTCCATGCAGTAACATCAGTGTCAATTCCATCAACAGGTTTATTTTACTCTCAAGTGCTGGGATTTAGCAATGTCTTATTTGTCGTTCTGTTAAGGGACAAAAAAACCACCCCGTTTTATGGGCAAACAGACCTCTCAGGTAGGGTCGGTCGGTCAGGCTTTTTTGTTTTTGTTTTTTTTCTTCAAAATTTCATGAACATTTAGGTGAATTCAACAATTTTTGACATTTTCAAAAAAAATCAAATATTTTCGCGAAATTATCAACAACAAAAAACTAAACGATTTTGTAAAAAATATAAAAATGGGAAATTCTAAAAAAAAGGGTCCTTCTGGCCAGTTGAACATGTTTTTTCGCATCGCCTTACTGATATACACATGCTTATACTATACTCTGTTTGGCCATCTCGAGACAGTGACGTAACTGAACAGGCGCAGCTTTTACGCACGCGTATGTATCTTCCGCCTTTCAACCCTCGTGTTTGTACGCCAGCGCCGCGAGTATGCGCGTGCGTTATGTGATGCAATTAGTAGACTACGCGGTTACGTCACTGTCTCGAGATGGCCAAACAGAGTATAGTGAAATATGCAGAAATCTTCAACCTGTATTCCATTACGGGATGATAAACAAGATATAGCTTAGGATTTTGCTGATGATACATGCTTAGTGCAAAGACAATTAACATGACAGGACATCCTAGTAAATCTTTCAATGTTTTATGGCATTTACCCCATTTTTGTCCTGTATGTACAACCATGTGTGTAGAGTGTAGAAATAGTATACAAAACAGATTTCAATATAGTTCCATCATTTTACACTTGCTTATTCTACTAAGTGGACTGAAAAGCAAGTATAGACAGTTGGAAATTGTATGTGTACATTATTTATAACAGTGTTTTCTGTAATTATGTATTTTCTAATCCGAACATTTGGGTTTTTTCACCTCACAAATACTGCAATTATACAGTATTATGGTTCAATTTCACATTATTTTATATGTGCAATAAAAACAAGAGTATGCATTCAATGTTATATTTTAAAGCTCCGTTTTGAGCACAAAATATGCTCATTTTTGTTTTGTTTACGAAAAGTCTATTTTATCACTGGAATGCAAACATAAATTATTGATTCATATATTTACATTTTTATAATTGCAATACTAAGGGCCCAAACACATCACTGTAAGGTAATATGTGTTTATTATATGTCCTTTTTTACAAAAGTTGTGCAAATTTAATGGTGCAATTTTCAATCTTGTTATTTAATAATAGAGTTTAGCACTGCAATAAAAATCATTACATATCTGAATTCATTATTAATTGATAGTATGGTAGCACTATATAGACTGGTCTCACAACAGCCTGCACATTATAATGAATAGCATAGGTGTTATAGAGAGACAAGTATTACCAGAGGTAGGAATATATGCCACTAATCAAACTAATTTCGTTAAGATTTGTTATTTATTTATTTACTTTTATTTAGAAGTTTTTTGAACTATACTAACATCCTTTTATAGGATTTTCTTGCTGTTAAATCTTGATGTAATTTGATGAAGCTCTCTGCATTAGCTGTTATGTGTTATATAGTTTTAGTAACTTGCTACAGACCTTCAATGAAGCAACTCAAACTATACAATGCAACTATTACAACCAGCACCACTACCTATTCAAAATATATATTTCTTACTCTTATATTGCTTTTCTTTTTGAAGCAAAGAAAAATGAAGCAAAACATGTTCAAGTTATGGGCTATTCTAGAAAATATGAAAATCTAAAAAGAAATAGTCAATTTTGTTTTCTTCTGTTTTTCTGTGTGTGAATTCCAAAGTTCATGTTAGTCAGATATGGTCAAGAATATACAAGAATTCTCAGTTTTTAAAGCAATTTTTGGATTTCCTCAATTTTTTTTAGGAAAGGTTTTCCTGTAAACTCCCAATATTTTCTGTAAAATGTGCTAAAATGTGCCATATTTTTCCCCTCTGGAATATCCTGTTGGTCTATGAGCACATTTTACTGAAGGTAATTGATTTTGTTGTATAAATGTAAATTGAATTTGAGTGAATGTTTGGACATTCTTCACACAGAATAAAACAAATATAGAAACTACGATGACACTGCCAATGAGAAGATCCAAGAAATTCTCCCCAAAATGGGTTTATCCTTGGTGTAAGACAGCAGAGAATTAACCTAGCACAAAATCCTCTATTAAAGGATTAAAGGATTATACAGCTTTATTCTGTAATGGGGTCTTGACACTAGACTAACTTATGAATGTCTTACACCAAGGATGTACCCTAAAATGACACATTTGACCTGTAAAATGAACCATTTGTGACTGTTTTATATAAGGGCTCAATTGATCATCCCCACCTTATTTTAATTATGCACTTGGTGAAATTGTGTAAGCAATTGAGTATAGTATTACAATAAGTTGTATAAGTATGAATCAAGCCAAAACAGAATTTTTCGTTGCCTGTTCTCCCAACCACTATAGTTCTCTTAAACATCTTACTCTTCATATTGATAATCATGACATTCCCTCCTCTCCTTCCATCCGCAACCTGGGTGTCATTTTAGATCACTCCATGACAATGGCTGGGCACATCACAAAGTTGTCTCGTTCAATAAACTGGCAGTTGCATAACCTCAATCGCATCCGTAAACATCTTGATACCGAGACGTGTCACAACATTGTTCGCACTCTCATCTTATCGAGACTGGATTACTGCAACTCCCTCCTATATGGCATCGACAAGAAGCATCTCAATCGTCTTCAAGTTCTACAGAATAAATCTGCTCGTCTCATTTTCAGGAAACCTAGGCGTGCCCACGCTTCTCCTCTCCTCCGTTCCCTTCACTGGTTACCAATCGCTCAAAGATTGCAATTCAAAGTCCTGCTTCAGACTTTCAAGGCCTGGCATTTTAAATCCCCTAATTATCTGTATTCATATTTTAAACCTCGTACTCTTAAGACAAATTACACGCTACGTTCTGACTTGGCTATCACCTTTGAGGTCCCTCGGTCCAAAAAACATGCTGGTGACCGTGCCTTCTCTGTGGCAGGGCCTCGCCTTTGGAACAATCTTCCGATCAATATTCGTGGTCTTGGTAGTTTAAGTGTATTCAAGGGTCACCTCAAGTCTCATCTTTTTCCTTGCACCTAGTCCTTCTCCTTTCCCTTTCTTCAGCGCCTTGTCTACTTTGTAAAAGGCGCTTTATAAATCTCATTATTATTATTATTATTATTATTATTATTATTATTATTATTATGTAGGAGGTGTTTATACAGGGACAGTTTTGTTTTTGTTTTTCTCAGTTAGCAATTAACATTGTTTGGTCCCTTAAGAATTATTAGAATATTTCGGTAAATTGATGTTTAAATATTGTGAACACCTGAAAAAAGATAGGTAATATAGTTTAATCAGTTCGAAATTGGCGAATTTTTTAAATTTTTTATCTCTCCCCGTTCAAAAGTAATCCTAGCATACACAGGGGATTTAGGTCACATGCACACGATTTTGGTCGCACGCATGCGATACGCGTATTATGCAGTGCGTGTATTGCATTCATGCACACCCTCGTCTTTCTGTATTCCTTCACTGCTGTAAGGAGGCTCCGCCAATTTGGAGCTGATCAAACTATATTTTGAAAAAGTGTTGGATTTCACAGCAGCTGCCAGACACAAAAATGTTTAATTTTGCCTTTTTCATTTACCTCCAGCTGAGCAAAGAAGTTCAGCATCCCCCCCCCCCCCCCCCCTGTAACAAATGAATATTAAGCATAGACATGGAAGCAGGCCTAGAAATAGCACTCGCCCGCCAGCCCATAGCGGGTAACTTTTGCGGCGGGCGGGTGAAGATGCAAAATTAAATGTACCTCACCGACTGATAGGTAAACATTTTCAAACTCAGTGCAAGTGAGTTACACTGGCTGGTGGACATTCTGTCAGGCAGGTATTTTGAGTTCGAGACAGGCTGGTTGAAAAAAAAATCTGAAGTTCCAGCCCTGCATGGAAGTACATGTCCCATAGAACAGCGAATTTGACTCGCCTGATGTGAAGCATCGTTTCTCTTACATCATGAATGTTACCACCTACTTTACTTGCTCATTATCTGGCATGCGTATGTGGTACCAGCATTGAACTTCTTTGCTAACAACTGCAGTTTGAAGTGGCTGTTTATATTCCCAGGCGAGATTTATTGCCGTTATGATCATACAAATATGGGACCCTTGAATGAATAGAGATATTCCGTGTTTAGGATAAGTGGCCATTTTATTCAATTCTATTCAAGTTTCTCTTGGCAAAATATTTGTAATTATTTCAAGTTATCTTAGCATTTCAAGTAAAAGTTGTACTCATTTTGGAGGTCATCCACCAGGCTGTATTAAATGAGTGGGTGGGTCCGAGCTGTGTTACAAACAAATGCCAATCTTATCTAAAACATGGAATATCTCTGTGTAAAGATGACCTAGCAAGCTATGCTATTATTCTTAACATTGATCAGATAAGGTAACCACACCTTTTTCGTATATTTTTAAACCATGTAAATTCTGATTTAAAAGAGCCCAAATAATTGTGATATTTTTCATATTTTGGACAATATTAGATATTACCAATGCAATTCGTTTCAGGAAGATGTGTAATAATAGGGAATTTGTTGTATATACAAAATAGAACCTCTGTGAATACAACCTTATAATGCACACATTATCTTTCGTTTAATTGCAACTATGTTATGCACACACTATACATCATCCCATCTGAAGTATTATTGGGAAATTGATTCTAATAACTGGTGCATGTACTTGCCATTAAAGACCACAGCTTGCATTGATGCATAAATGATGCCTATTTCATTCAAACATGCACCAATGTTGGTTCAAATGAGATGAAGTATTTATCTGTCCTCTATGCATAGTTGTCAAAAGGTTCCCAAAGTGATCATAGCTTATTGGGCTATTTCCATTTCAAATTCATACACCTACTATGGAAACCAACACCTTAATCTTCCCCACAGGGATAGTGAGTTTCAAATGGGATTACCTGCATGGATGACTCCATTTGATATCTACATGCCCTGTGTAGAAGATTAAGGTCATGTCTTCCATGATTTCAATTGCAATAGCCTATTATCTCACCATAAATACTGGAACACAAATCTAGTGACTTGTGCTGCCTTTTATATCACTGCATGATCAAAAACAAATCCTTGTACTTACTACTACTAGCCAAAACTGCCGAATCTAGCCCTGGAATACCCATTGACATAAATGCAAGGAGGAAAGTAATATTCTTAATAGTGTATTGAATTGTAACTAGATGAATTTGAGCTTGATTTTAAGGCATATCAAATATGCCATCTTTGAAGAAATATAAAAATCAAGAATCCATAATGATCACCTGTCAAGTCAATTTTGTTACAAAATGAGTATGTGTATCTACAGTGCTCAAAAAGTAATTTACGTAAATATTTTGTTTTTTGTATAGAAATGTGTATATGCTAGGTTTTTTAGTTGTTCAAGTTGATTCAGCAACACATAGGTAGGCCTCATAATATGGCACAGACACATTTGTTGCAATAAGTGTAAGTTCCATGGGGGAGTCCATTGGTAAGGATATACAAATCCAACCTTTTCGGTACTTAACACATTATAAAATCCACCTCATCATAAGTCGGACAGTGCTCTCAGCACACTTTCAAGTAATGGCATCGTATCATCTTCCAAATAACTTCAACAGGATGGTGTTTGCACTAATGCAATCAAAAAATAATTTTGGCCTGGCACAGAAATGTTTGTGTCTAATCTATAACTATAATATGAACTGTTACCTCCAAATATATGACATTGGAGTCAAGAATGCAAGACTCTACGCACCTTGTGCTACTTTAATATTTTATTATGCATTCCATCAATATCAGTCAAATCCATTTTTAATGACCTGAAATTAAACTATCTGAAATTATTCTGCATGAGATCTCATACAAATAATTCATTAAATATTAAGATTGGATAGAATTTTGCTTAAAGCATTCACTACATGTAAAAATATAAACTGTATTAAAGGTATTTTTAGTCATAAATCCCTACATTTGGTGCTACATTTACGTGCTACATTTACATGCAACCCACAGAAACGTCAGATTGAGATATTCTTTTCATAGGATAACAAAAATATGACCCTACATTTTGGACTGACAACCTTTCCAAGGTAGTTCAGTAGATTGATTTATAAAGAAAGTTTTTTCTTAGCCTCATAACTGCAAATTCCAAGGAAAAAAATCTTTAATTAAGTTGCAAAGAAAACAACCAGCTTTCAAATATTCTTCAGAATTGAGTCTGCATGTAATCTATTAGAAGAATGAATTAGTCTTTTCTCTTCAGGCATACAAGTCTAGCCATGTGCGGCAAAGTGGTCCAATGTATTTGACATTTAAAATTTAGTCATGTGCGGCAAAATGGTCCAATGTATTCGACATTCAAAATTTACTTTGGAAAATAGTTTGCCGACAAGTTACATTATTTCGTATCACGGTCACATCCATTCAACTCATTAATATTATTGCAATTTGTTAAGCTGTAATATTCATGTATATTCATTCCTACACCCCTAGCTTTGATATTTTACAACTTAAGTATCACTAGTGTATATTCTCTCTCAAGTGTATATTGCGTAAGGCCTTACAAATGACATTTGGTAATATAAATTGTGCTTTTTATGATATTTTGTGCAACAGTTTATGTACAGCTAGTACATATTATTGTGTGTGTATGTTATGTAAATCATGTTTTCTTATTGATTAAATGTCTATAATGTAATAACAATAATATGATTGGCTATTAAGTTTATTTACTTGAATAAAATTTTTAAAAAAAACCAACTTCCCCTAAGGCGCCGAAAGAAACCCCTGTTCTATAGGCCAGTCTGACCCTTTTTTTTAAATTTCAAATTAAAAAAGAAAGATTTTTGTTGTTTCAATTTTTAAGAAAATTTAGAAAATTGTTGAAACTCACCAACATTTCCTAATATCTTTGGAAAAAACCTACCAAAGAAAAAAAAGGCCTACCGACCTACAAGAGAGTTTTGTTTGCCGGTAGAAAAGGGTGGTGTTTTTTTGTCACCTAAATGCTGGTTGGTAACTCTAGGTATTTCTCTTTCCTCTCTACTTCATAACCCCCTATTTATCTATAATTGGCCTTCTTGTCGTTGATGGAGTAAACATAGATATCGCTAACAAAAGGAGTCGAAGAATGTAAACATTACGATATCGGGTAATAAAATTTGAGGCGAAGAATGTAAATATCACATTTTTTGCCTCCCTTTTGTTACACGATATTGATGGTTGCCACATCAATGACAGGAAAGTGCCTATTATAAATAAGGTACCTGTATTCAGTTCTTAGATTCTATGATTTCAAAATGGTAAACCTTGCTAAAAAGATATTTATGAAAGACTCCCAACTACATAATACTTCACATATTCTTCTCCCGTTAAGTGCAGACTTACATAAAGTGAGGATAAGACGCACTGTGTTGTGTGCATGAGTTGGAGCAAATCGACATCATTTAATTACAATATACAATTAGGGAAATTATCAAACTGATGCACACCAGAGTTAATAAGCGAGACCTCTCTATCCAACTTTTTATCAACACATTTCTTTTACTCTGTGCTTATTTTCTTGTGAACATACTCTAGAACCGCTAAGTTTTGCCCAGAATTCTAAAAATATTTATATCTATTTTGTACATTATTAGATTTATTTTATTTTTGATACCAATATTTGCATATTGTATGCCCAATAGCTCAATGGGACTTAACGTCAGTGCCCCTCTTGGATTTTGAGCTTAATGTCAATTTATTTGGCCACTTATGGCAAAACTTGCTTGTTAGCATTAAAAAAGGCAACTATACAGGATGTGCCAGAAATACCGCAATATTGGAAAAAAGACATTCCAAAATGTGCAGACTTCATTTTTAACTCAAAGTTAGTAACAAAAATATGTTGTTCTTGCAATCTTTTTAAAGTTTCAAATTTCAACTTGGTTTTGAAAACAAGGTTCTTTCCAATATTGAAGTTAGCTTTGACTCACCCTGTATGTTCTCATTTTCTTTGTTTTTTCTCTCAAGATTTCTCTAAAGAATGCTGTGCCAATTCAGTGTCATGTGTCCTTTGGGAAGCAGTGCTCTGTAAAGTCTTTAAGGCACTACCATGCTGCAGTTTTTGCCATAAAATGAAGGCTGACAAATACATCGATATCCATCTACTTTGTAGGAAACTTTACAAAACCCACCATTCTCACAAGGCTGGTCCATACACTGAAATATAAATTGAACATTGCAAGCAAAATTAAATTGAATACTGACAGGAAGCTTGTAAAGGGATTACCTTTTAGTATCAAGAAAGTCCTACACCATGCTTGTAAGATCTTATGGTGTAGATCACTAATAGATATTAACATAAATATTCAAGTTTGATTGATCATATTTATTTAGATTATGTACACGTTTGGTGAATTCTCTGACTAGGACAGACTTTACCAGCAACTGTTTCATGAGGTCCAATGAATCTGTCTTTAAACTTTAAATACTGGATTCAAAAGCAGGGTACAAGAAATCTAAAATAGAAGAGCATCCTGACATCCTGACATCCTGACTGTCATTGATTTGATAAAATGTGATAAAGGGTAGGAGGTGCCATAGATAACCAGTTGGCCACCAAAATTCAGGGAAAGGACCCAAATTTAGCCCCTAGACAACAACAATTGACAATCAAAGATCTGTCCAGTCAATATTATGTGTAACAAACTAACATAGCACTGTACCTCTCCACTTGGTATCTTATTGATAGAGTAAAAGTTCCATCCATCAGCCTCTTCAAATGCATCATCTGTCGCCACAGCAGTATTCTGTTCACATGCAGAAGTATCCGAGTTGTGATTGAAGCTTACACAAGATGAATCAAGTTGACATTTCTTTTTACAATTATGAAAACTATGATTTTCCGACATTCCCATTGCAGTAGTTGCCTTCTGACGTGTGTTGGACTTCATTATTTGAGTTCCTCCTGGTAGGTTATCTGGTTATTGGATAACCGATTCATAAATAAATTTAACCGTTATATTGGAGGGAAACCTAAATATATTTCCATGTACTCTGAAGGTGAGACTTCTGAAAATGGACTCAAACATTCAAAACATTTTGGGAGGGCCAATATGATGAGAGCCAAACATTTGTAAACATTTAAGATAACAATCTGGCAACTGCACAACTTCTGAAATAAATTATGTTGTCAAATTTGATGCATGATTTAGAATAATAATTTCTGGAAAATAAATTCATTGATTTTACTTCAAAATATTCCAGGAATTGGGCTCATTTATACCCGATGGATGCACCGCAAATTTGTAGAAATGATTATACTCAAAATACAAAGAACTTACATTTGACAAATATGGCAAAAACATCCGCATATCCCACCGCTGCATCTGTAGGATTAAATGCAAACACAAATTGATATTTTGGCTGAATAATTAGCACCCTTATTTTTGGATATTAAATTTGAACTACATTCCTACATTTCATAAGATCTTCTCTTGGTGTTAATTATAAGAGTTGTTTCATCAGGATTTTCATGAAGGAGAGCGAATTTGTTTTGAGGCGACGAACTTCACCGACTTAACTGATGCTAAAACAACTAGGGAAGGGCGCAAACGCAACAAGTTCCGACCAAAAGTAGATCATTAAATATTAAAACAATGCCTATACTGTGTTTATCTTACTCAATGTAGGTGTTGGTAGCATCCGCTTCTTGTGGCGTGATCAGGTGGGCACTCATATCGTCGCTGTTCTGACATAACGACACATCACAACAGAATTAAGTAAAGTGATGTGTCGTTATGTCAGAACAGCGACGATATGTGTAGGAAAATCTTAAGATTGGATAGGGGCGGGACTGGGTAGGCCTTGTAACATGTACTTATACCGAACATTGTATGGGCGGCCAATGGGGTTAATATATTGAATATAGTCTTAAATCAGGGCAAAGATATAAATTATAATTTTGTAATGAATACTAATTTGCCATTATTAATATTTACTAGCAGTATGAATAATTAATTAATAAATTAGCAATATGAATTATAATTAACATGAATATGAATGATCCAGATTGAACTGTATGGTCCAGCAGGTTGAACCGAGATGATCCAAGAGGATCCCAAATTAATCATGAATATTCATATTACTAATTAATATTCATTAGAAAAAAAGTTATCATAATTTATATATAAATCTCTTACAAATTACAAGTATATTCAATATATTTTAACCCCTTTGGCCGCCCATACAATGTTCCGTATAATTACATGTTACAAGGCCTACCGCGGGACTGCCACTCAGACAACCCAGGTTTGATTCCCAGTTTCGGCACAGCCAGACTATCCTCCCTAATTTGACCCGTTTCTCTCTCCTGAGATTTTTTTCTCTCCCAAAAACACGCCCTGGGAGTGAGTTAAAATACACATTTTTGTTTCAATTTCAAAGATGCTTTCTTATTGATATATGTGACGTGTTCTACCGAAACCAGCTGGAATTGGGCAGAGCGTCAAACTGAGAAATAGCCCAAAACCTAATTGGGGGTGATTTTTGGGGAATTTGAGTTAATTAATCTTCAGAGTGTTTATAACATTATTGTGAAAGTTTCAGATTAAAAAATCAAACCAACAACAACACAAAATGCAATTTTGTAAGTACATTGTAAGTACATTGCAGTACATCTTTAAAGGACGATATCTCAGTTTGGAGTTTTCATAAAGACGAACTTGAAAATGATTTAACTCTGCTTTGGGAAGTCCGATTAAAAAAGTACCATTGTAAAGCTGAAGATCTCTACTTTAATAATCAATTACTAACTCAATTTTGATATTTTGCCCAATTGTGTCTGGTTTCGGTAGAACACGTCACATATGCTCACCTTCAGCTTCCCACTGTACAGCTGTGGATTGATCACTGTACACAAAAAATGGATAAGGAATGTTTGTTGGTTTATCCCAAGAACATACCCCAGCCTGGGTTATCATTGCCAACCAGCCCTTATCATTACTGCATCCATTATGACTATGGTTAATGTTGAAACGACGGACCGTTGCAGAATTAGAAACTCTGTAAAACAAAAATTATAGATAATTTCAATTGTTGAATACAGAGACTTACACATTGATAAATTAGTTTAAAGATCTGTATAGGCAGATACTATTTTAGCTTATAGTTTGTTCATGGATTAAAAAGTGAGCCTCTGGTCCCATTACTCGCCAAACTTGTGCATGGTTATCCATGCATGGTATATACTTCTAACCTCTTCCCTCTTGCTCAAATAAATTAATTTAAATATCAAATTCAAATATGACATCACTTACCCAATGACACTTAAGATGTTAACATTTGAAGCATCAAGATCACTCCAAGGAGAGCTTGTTAGTCTTGAGATCGTAAACCAGGAAGTCTTGCTTGAACCCTTTCCATCAAATGTCATCTCTTTCGCAACAGTGCCATCCTTGTATAAGGATACCTTAACCTGATTAAACCATAAAAGGTATAATTAGTCAAATGTCAACACTTGTATATGAGAGGTAGGGATATTAAAATGTATTTTGTTCAATTGTTTTCACTTGATTATGTGGACATGGATCTTGCTGATATCAACTTTATTATTAAAGAAAATGAGCAATAGGAATGACTGAATACAATTTTTGCCATAATTTCAGATACCGGTATGAAAGGAGTCATAGTCCCCCTGGAGTCATAGTCTGGCCTCCATGCACGGAATGAAGCGTGAAACTAGTGTTGCGTGATGAGATGAGTGCCCTATACCAAACTTATACTTCACCCTACAGGGCGGACTATGACTCTAGGGGACTATGTCTACACCGGTACCAAATTTGAAGTTTACAATGTTACCAAATTTAGTTAAATTAAATTCCAAAATGCAGGGACACCTTGGGTTCAGAAAATATCATAATGCTTAAATAACAATTTGCAACCTTATTACAACCAACCTCGGTTACTTCAAGTTGATCCCACAGTGTAGCACCTATACTCTTGTAATGTCCCCTGAATTCACTAGATAACCATTTGGCTTCTTTCACATCGTGATTTAGTGCATCATTTGATATCCATAGTTCATATGGGTCAGGATTGCTTACACCAGCTACTGCTCGGAACACAAGCTGCCAATCTTAAGTTTAAGAGAAAATAATTTTGTTGAAATCATGTAATTTCTAAAATGGTGCAAATTCCAGAAAATCAAACTATTGATTTCAGGAGTTATTGTAAAAGGAAAATAAAGCATACCAATTTAGCTACATTCCCAAAAGTCACGGCTTCTAACAAATTTCAAAAAGCAAATATATTACAGGAACAATTGAATTTCCAACTTTTGTAGCATATGTAACCCTAGCTGAATGCACCAAAAATCAAACTTACCCTAGACACACAATTTTGGTGAAATTTGAGAGAAACAAAATGCAATATCTCAACATTTTCTACAACATCAGATATGCGACTAATATAGCCAGAACTTGAATATCATTATGAGAGTAAAATTAACATACTTACTTGAAGCATGACACACATTGAAGCATGCGTAATACACACTGACCAACAGTAAGGCTGAAGCGGAATTCATTTTGCCAAGTCCCTTTGCAATGTTGCTATACTGCACGATACCAAAGCAATCAATGACCAGCTTGGACATTGCAGGGGTATTGGTATAAATACCAATTGATTAAGTCTACATTAATTATGCAGTATTTAGTAAAAAATGCAAGTTCACTGACAAAATTGATTGTTAGCCCTCTATGGCAATTTTGTTCAAGGGGTTCTCAACTTTCATTTTGGTATGCGGTGCAAACAACCAGTCCTAGAGAGCTTAGGGAACTTACCAAATGCCAAACTGGGGATCTTGGAGAACTGAATTTGTATATGCAACATTTTGCTTTGGGAATTTCATTTTAGCCACATTTTTGGTATGGAATAATTGAATAGTTTCTTCAAACATTTGTAAATTTGGTTGAAATGGAGAAATAATGAAGCATACTGCAAATGGGGGTGGGGGGTCTTACAGAACTGTCAACCTATATGGCCAATATATGTGAGTACCCCCCCCCCCCCCCCCCCCAGTCGTTGCTATGGAAATTATTGAGTACCGTGGACATCAAACTTCTCAAAACACTGCTATTTGTTCACAGTTTTAAGGAGACACATGTTGCAATAGGATTTATTCCCAAGCTGCTATAGAAATTGCTGTATATCAGAAAATTGTAACAAGTTATGTATTATTAATGAACATTGGCACCTTTCAACCCATTGTCTTGTTAATGTTGTGAAATTCACGTTGATTGCATCCATGGGGATATTGACTTACAAATCGTCGCTGTTCTGACATACCGGCACATCACAACAGAAATAAGTAAAGAGATGTGCCGGTATGTCAGAACAGCGACGAAATATATCATACCTTAAAGGCATATTATCCCAGTAAACACAAAATGTTTTCAAATCGTATTGAATTGGGTTTGATTAGGTTTTGTTATTGTGAAACGTTTTTAAAACGTCTTAAAACATTACAGTTTCAAAGCATGTTTTTTATTGCAAATTGTTTTATCAAAACGTTATAAAAACGTTAAATTAATGTTGTCACAATACTTATAAACGAACACATGATTGAAACGAAATCAAAACGTTTATAGAACGTTATATTACAACCTAAATTAAACCAAATATTATGGTCCTGGACCATAAGTTTCGTTTTTTACGAAACGTTTTCTAAAAAAACGTGGGCAATTACATGCATGCGCACTTACCTGGGTTATATTGGTTTGGTAACACTATGGATTGTATATTTATTTCCTTTCATAAAGTTATTCGATCTGCAACATGTATCAATTCATAATTAAATGGCAAATAAGAACATTACTTCACAAACACATGAACAATTTTGTTGGAGAATGTTAATAAAAAGCCAAATTATTGAATTGTTCTTTAAATTGCCAGTTAATTATCAATTAATTATCAATTATCTAATATTGCTTACTTGCTTAATTCGGGTCGTGTCCCCGATCTACGATGCTTCTCCACACTCTTCTGTCCTTCATTGCTGTCTTTATGTTACTCATCTCCAGTCCAGTATCTTGCTTGAGTAGATCGATAAATGTCAGAGCAGGTCGTCCCGGCTTTCTTTTGCCATGTTTGGGGATTCAGTGCACTATAGTTTGGATACTGGCTCCTCACTTCTGTAGCAGTGGCCAGCAAACCTTGTTCGTCACTTCCGGATCTTCTGGCTTGTTTTGGGGAGGTCGCCATACAGTTGGGTGTTTGGTATATGTTGTTTCCAGTTGACATTGAGTACTGCTCGCAGCATTCTGGTGTAGCAGCCATCTAGCTCTTTCTGTAGCTTGGGAGTTATGGTCCAAGCTTCACATCCATATAGCAGAACTGACTCCACCGTTGAGGCAAACAGGCGAAGTTTTGAATTTCCGAGATAGAGTTGACTTCCATATTTTGTTCATTTTGCTTAATGTCTTTTGCTGTACTCTCCATCCAGGCACCAAGATATTTAAACTCTTGAACTTCCTCTAGCTTGTTGCCATCATTTGTCTGTATGGATCCCTTCTGGCTCTGGTTATATGACATAAACTTGGTCTTGCTAGCATTCATTTTTATCTAATATAGGTTTTCAAAACGTTTTAAATTGGGTTTAATTAGGTTTCGTTGTTCGTGAAACATTTTTAAAACGTGTTAAACATAGTTTTAAACTTGTATTTGAAACATCTTGCAAGACTAAAAAAATTAAATATGGTTATATTAGCATTTTTAAAACGTTACATGGAGCGTTATTAAACCCATAAAAAACTCCACACATATACGTTTTTAATACATAATATTAAAACATTTTTTTCACCAATGTGAAACGTGTTTTTAACGTTTAAAACCATAAAATGGCCAGCTGGGATGTGATCTCTTTCATGGGTCAAAATTAAATGTGGCCTCCTACAATATGCCATCACTTTCGAACTTTTTCAGCTTTGTGATTCTATTCATATGCCGAAATCACAGGTGACGATTATGGTAAATGTTCAAAGTCCATCACCTTCGATCTTTTCCAGCTTTGTGATTATATTCATAGGCCGAAATCACAGGTGACGATTTCAAAGCCTTTTGATTTCAGATAATGCGCAAATGGTTCGATATTTGTCTCTCGTCGTCGAAAAGGGTCCAGATTTCACCACATGACGTCATCGACGTCTTTCTGAAAAAGGGGTACTTTTTAGGTGGCATCGCACTTCAGGGTATCCATTACAGCATCAAAGTATCGACGTTTAGGGGTACTATAATTGTTGTATGTACTGCACCAAAGCGTGTGTCCGTGCGGATCGACTACCAAAACAAACAAACGAACAAACAAACAAACAAACCTTTCCTCATAATGTAACCAACGGACCATTTTAAGCCAAGTAGTATAGAGGGCAGTGTATACACATTACTGTACTACGGGTGAGTCCTGTGGGGGCTTTGACAGTGTGGTGTGGGCGACGAGCTGCGATAAGTCGGTACCCGATAAGTCATTGTTGTTGTTGTTTTTCCGATGCCGCGGTGATAACTGATTGGCCGAGTATGATTATTTATTTATAAGGGATTTATAACGATCACAATAACAATAAATAAGGCATAGTGAAGATAACAAATCACGACCAATGAACCATGATTACTGCGGAAAGTGTGTTACAATAATGTACAGTATGGCAATGGCATGGGGGTACAGTAGCCTAGGCTGAGTAGTCCCCCACAGGACTCGCCCGTGGTACAGTAATGTGAAAAAGAATATAATGTTAGTAGGCCCCTATGCATGCAAAATTGATATACTTGCCAATTTTATGCATTGTCACGTGTGGAAATTATTTTACATGCATTCTACATCATGCATATCACAAATTCACATGCATGAATGTCACATGATTATGAATTAAGATTATTTTGAGCATTACTATATTAGGCCAATAGGGGTGCATTATTGAGTGTTGGTAACGCCGTTTAGGGTAGATTTGTATGTGTTACGTCATTTAGGGGTATCAAAATAGTGTTCTGGTTTACGCCATTTAGGGTCCATTTCAGAGTGCTTGGACGCGCATGCGTACCCGCTTGGTATGTTCACTGACCCCCCGGGCGAACTGGTCACCATCCAGGGGCGTAACTAGAGGGAGGGAGCATTTTCCCCCCTGATCCCTGATGCCCACCCCAAATGAAATGACAAACTCTATGTATATACAAAAAATAGTTGATTATGCACCCCCCCCCCCCCTTGATCCACTAGGCCTGCCCCCCCCCCCCCCCCCCCCCCCCCCACCCCCCATTGAAGACCTGCTCACTTGATGACAGTCTGTACAAAGTTAACACTGAGAAATATTAACCTTGTCAAATCTCCAAGAGAACTGGATGTGGTTATAGTAGCCAGACTGGGAGCATGTCTTTAAGCTGATATTACTTTTCAAGCTTCAAATCTGGGGGCCAAAGCCAATCTATGAATATGGATGATTTGCTTGTTTGGTTTTTTTCTCACAATTTTGGACCCATTTCCAAAATCAACTCAGTGAAGTGGCATAACCCCATACATTTTGCATGCTCGTATTTATGGGCCCTGTGGACTTCGACACAATTAAGAGAACAAACTAGGAACAATAAGAATTTACGCATAAAGACACAGCAATTATTAATTGATCTCAGGTAATCAAACATTTTAATTGTACTGTTAAAATTCTAATTAACTACTCTAATATCAACAGAAGACTATTATAATCTATATAACCTTTTAGTTTAACCTATATGACATTGATAAGGCGAGGAAAAAAACCACCCATCCCTGTTGTATGAATGTTGGTGATAAAATGTCTATAGTTTCCAAACAAATTCAAAAATGTTACAATGTTAAAAAAAATTGTAAACATTTTTATTGTTGAAAATTCGAGAGAAAAAATGTGCCGTTTGGGCCCATAGAACAGGGTAGTTGTTTTATTATTGCCTAAAGGCTAATCTTATTATGCTCTGATTCTATCTTCAAGCTTCCAAATCTATTTGTGGGCAATCAAAAATATTTTTAATAAAACTATTAATATCAATAATAAAAATCCATATATATATATATATATACGCTCTTCTTAGGAATTGAGCACTTTTGATACGGGCAGTGCATCATTTTGATAATTTATTATATATATACATGTATATATTGTAAAACTGTACACAATTACTTCAATTCATGTCAGGTGTTTTTTCCTAACTTACATAAAAAAACCCATTACAATTAAAACTCTACAAGCACATTTGTTTGTATTAAAATATTAAATATTGATAAATTTTAACCAAATATACATATAGACAGCATACCTTGTTCTATAATTTTTCTATAATTCTACATGCGATGTATTCTTGTATCATAAGAAATAGCCAATTCAATTATTATAGATATTGCGTATACAATAATCAGTTCAGTGTCGGCATCATTCAACCAAACATGATGCATAACCATAGACTTTCTAAACACCCCTAAACCAGGCATTCTCAAATAGTTTTGGTGAAGTGCCACTTCCAAAATTGAAAAGTGCTAAAGTGCAACACTCCATGCGAGGGAGCGGAGCCGCCACGACCAAGCACCTAATGGGTTGGGTCCTTGGGACCAAGTCCCTGGAAGCTCCTGTATTTGAGCTGCTAAGAAGGCCCTGGAGGGGGCTCTCCTGGTACTTATTAACATGCAAAATGTGTACTGAATTTAGATGTTGTTGCTTTTAATTTAGTAATAATTTGTATTTGTATACAGAAAACGGTCCTCAAAAATTACTTTCGATCAGAATAAATTAAATATTTTAGTATAGGATCTTGGGATATGAGTTACTATTCCTAAGGTGTGGGTCAAGAGGTATTATATGGGTTATTGAGGGTCAAATATGGGTCATCTTTACGCACTGTAAGTGCGCTCACGCGCCACTTTGAACCCTGCTGCTCGCCACAAGTGGCGCGCGCCGCTATTTGAGGATACCTGCCCTATACGCTTCTCTGAAGCTAAAATCCACCATAAAGTAAGGATTTTGAGTGTTTATCTCCCCAACTTGACACTTTAAATGAATAATATCGACAGGATTTTAAGAAAAAGTACCCTTTTCTTGAAAATGGTCGAATTAGACCCTTCAATGCGTCTCATCTAAAAAAGCAACCCTTTTTTGTGGTCACGCATGATTAACAGTGTAATGGTCAACTGGTCTAACCCTCTCCCCAGGTAAATCATATTCTCTTTATTTTATGTGCAATACTACTATTTCTAGTGTTCAATAACAATTGATCATTTAAATATAATTCTAGGTTAACACTGCTGCGTTGTTATTGAAAAGAAATGGGCAAATGAGTTATCAAAATGTTTGTATAAAAATTCTATTTTAAAATATTGTCAATATGAATAACATCAAAATTACAGCCATTTGTAACAGCTGTGTTTTGTTTTTATGTAGGTTTAGGTACTTGCAATACACAGATTATTTGTACTATTTGGAAGACTGATATATATCATTTTTTACAATATAACATAAAATACAATATTTTCTGTGAGGAGATAAAGTCCAATAAACACACACACAGTTGTTCATGATTATTCAGGTTAAAATCTGTCCATTTTGTTCACCCTTTGTATATTATCATCAAATACATTGATGACATTTGTCACTTGATTTTAAAGAGGGGTAGGTGATTAGAAAGAAAGAATGGACAACAGGTAAATAGACCTCATGTAGGATTGGTCAGCCGGGCCTTTCATATTTTCAAGAAAATTTGGTACAATCAAATGTATACATTTTCAATTTCTTTTTGAATTTGTCAAAAAAGTTTGAAAACCTAAAGCCATACCTCATTTTCCAGCTTGAATAACTTTTGTAGAAATTGGATAACCAATATTTCTAATGGACAAGTTAACTATGTCAAATTCAAGTACCACTTATTGGTAGAAGTGCGCAGTGTATATTTTCAAAAGTTGTGAATGAGAGAACTGATAACCACTGAAATAGAGGATCTTATAAACAGTCAGTGGGTTAACGGTCTTGAGGTGGGGGGGGGGGGGGGGGGGGGGGGGGTTAAAGTGGCCTGTTCCCTCCACAGAAAAATAAATCTGATCAATTTAATAAAAATGGCCTGAGCAAAAAGATTGTTAAGGAGATGCCTTCCAAATTGGCTAAAATCCATGTATTTCCTGGACCACATCAGTGGGAAGCTTTGCTCCACTTGATACACTTGCTACACTTGACAATACAAGTGCGCCACTATAGTTTAATCAGTTCTAAATTGGGGAGAAATATTCAGGTTTTATCTCTCCAGGCACAGAAGTGATCCAAGCGTACTCGCGCTTATGGCCACGTGCACATAGTTTTTGCCCCTACGCACGCATCATGCATATGATGCACTGTGCGCTTGTTGCCTTCATATGCGCCTGCGTCCTTCTGTATTCATTCGCTGCTGTAATGATGCTTTGCCAATTTGGAGCTGATCAAACTAAGGGGTAAATCAATATTGGATGTGCCCTTGTTTGGGACTAATGCCAAACAAAACAAAATAAACCATTATTTGAATTACTGTAAAACACTATAAATTTCACGGATACCTTATTTTGCGAATTTAAAATAATTGCTATTTTAGCAAGCATTTAGTTTTGCGAATCTGGAAATGTTACTGTTACTTTCAATGCAAAATTGTCAGTTTCCCGGGTATTTAATTTCGCGAATCCGCATCCCTCGTGAAATTCATGAAATTAAATCCCTCTCGAAATTAAGTGGTTTTACAGTACATTATCTTAATAAATTAACTTTAAAGATAATGCTCCTGTCAAATACATGTTACCATTGACTAGGCAGGGACTGAGTTTTAAGGTGAGCGATCGCGTGCTACTGCGCGCCTGAAACTGTCTGTGACCGATCGCGCGCCTTGTGATTGTCCAAAGCTTATTAATCTGATCCCTCCACACGATCAACAGATCATGCAAGAGTGCTCTAGCTCTTTGACAGCTTTTCTATAAAAATGAAACGGGAAAAGTCGCCCAAAATTCTCACAAAAATGTTAAGCCCTGCTTTGTAAAATAAATCGCATAACTAGAAAAGCATTTTTAGATCGTCGTGTAAGCTTTGTGGGCTACCTGAGCCAATCAACGGCAACTCTCATCATTAAAAAAACACGCCAGCGACTGATATTGATGCAGAATAATGCCCAGAATTCTTTTTATTAGGATTATATGTCATGCGCATCAATTGACCGGTCGATTTGACAAAGAATCAACAAACCATGCGGTTGTAAAATGTTTTTGTTGATGTTGGAAACAAGCGAAGCGAATCGCCGATGATGGCTGGGAAAAATAAATGAAATTCGCCACTCGTAGGAGTTGGAATTTGAAAGACATTGGTTTTGCAAAAAACGTCAATAATCACGATGGGATCACGTACATTAGTGAAGTTTGGTGCGATCTCCAAATGTCAAATTTTCCCAGAAACTGTTTCCCAAATTTACTTGTTTTCCGGTGAGTATAATTCAATTGTACGGATCCGAACAAAAATGCTCTCCTTGATTACCTGGGAAAAGCTTTTTGTTTGCTCTCCTACTGCTCCCCTTAAAGGCTCCAGGGGAGTTATTTACTGCTCTCCTGCTAATTTCAAAACTCAGTCCCTGACTAGGCCCGATATACTTTCTACTGCAGAGCATTTAACATAACAGTTTGCATATTTCAGTTTTCAGTTTCTCGATCTCTCTTATCCACTCGAGCAAGGAACGGAGCATTGTAGGATCCCAGATATAGGTTTGGTCCCATGTCAAGAACCTCGCTCACACCATTAATGGTTGCACCAGTTGGGTCATGAAGACTATCAACAATTTTTCCATCATCGTTAAGATGAATCACAAGACCGTATTTGGGTATTAGTCTCATGATGAATTCCTGGCTAAACAACTGGAAGATAAACACAAAGAAAATTCATTTCACAGGAGCATATCTCAAATTTAGTGCTGATATGATTGTTGTACCTTATGACAGCAGGCTTAGATGAAGAAGATGAGATTTTTCAGTAAGACTGTTTTTTGTGCTGACAGTTTTGCTGGGCAACAACCAGATTTCTCATAGCAACTTTTTGCTTGGAGAAAGCTGGTTGTTGACCAGCAAAACTGTCAGAACAAAACACTTGATCTGACTTTGGTCTTGCAAAAATAACCACCCTCATCCCTACTGATTGTCTACAAAACTGATGAATCTCTTCACGAACATGATTCCTTGTTTGTAATGGTGAAATACACAATTTGAATGCATGCAGCCCTTAATATTTCCGATATCCTGTCCCAATTTTTACAGTAATATATAAATCTACTGCTACAGTATTTTCAAAGTCAAGTGTGAAATTGCAATATATTTAAGTTTTACTAGTTCGTAGTGATACCAAACACAAATTGCATCCCATAAAAGGAATTGCACCCCAGCCTGAATAGAAGAAATGCTTGATAAATTATTTGAAATGTTATAACTCGAAGGGCAAAACAAACTTGAGGGGTACATACATGCACTTTTTTGTCATTCTGAAAATACATCACACAATTACGTACACAGATTACCATTGTGTTTTCTTTTTGAATATTTGTATGTCTAACCCGCACTTACTCCAGTATGTAAACTAGAGAATAATATTTCATTTAAATGGGTTATGCATAGTAGTACATAGTCCACAATTATTTGTGATTGTTTTTACTATCACATGGCTCGATATTTATTTGGGATATCATTATATAAAACAAATATTGAATGCCTTTTGTTTGTGTAATTGTAAAACTATATCACTTGGTCCAATTTGGATCATCCCATCACACTCAGCATCGCCTTGTCCTCGTGTAATGGGGAAAAAATATATCAACATTTGACCTTGTGATATAGTTTGTACTATCCCACTCTCGGGCATTCAATATTTATATAATATCACACTCTCAGACATTCAGTATTTATATAATATAAAACTTTTAATGGGAAAATGTTCATCAAAACCATTGAATAACTTATAACCTAATTACCTTGGCTATAACATTCCTCATCCATGGCCTAGTAGACATGAAATCATACATAGAGAACGATGGTTTCCTTACTGCTGCCATGCCAACCCAATAACCAGACGAGCCAGCATATCTAATGTTGTCTGGGATACCAGGAAGATTATCAGCAAAGATTTCAGCAGTGCCTGCTTTCTCACCCTTTATATAGTATCTGTAGAAATTGCAAAGAATAGTAATTTACAAAGAACCGGGTTAGTCAGAGAACTGTTAATTGCCACAACTATTCAGTTTTGCTTGTAACCGATGTTCTATGAGCAGTGGGTGATATTTTGTTGTTGAGCAAATGGGGGGTGGGGGGCAAGAGAAAATATTGGGGATGTGCATAAAGCACATAAAAATGTTGCCTTTTAATGTCAAACTAGACATTTCAACCCAATTTCAAACCCATTTTAAGTCATTTTGACATTAAAAGTCAACATTTTCAATTGTTTGGGGACAAAATGGGGTGAGCCTTGATCTGACTGAGGGAAAGTGGGGGAGGGAAGGAATCATGACTGTGGGAATTTGCACCCCATGGCGCTGCCACTCTCTGTGATAAATCTAATGGTATTAATGTTTTATCACACATCTTTATATTAGAATTGTTTGTTGAATTTCAAATGCGCAGACAAAAGTTTTGCACCCAATGTCACTAAAAATCCCTTCCACCCATCTTTCAAATTGTTTGGCTCGCACATGTGTGACTTTAGTTCATAAAGTGAAAGGAACATAATCAGTTGAAATTATTGTTTTTTATCCTTAACCTTCTCATTGATAGGCTCTCACTCAAGTCACTACCACGCTTAGACCCAATTTTATCAATGGACAGGGCCAATCAGCAGGCTTCATTCATGCTCAGGCTAGACATCAATGGACCTACACATAATCTCCTGGCCACAGTTCGACATACGTGGGCGCACTTCGATCAGGCTGCGCACGCATGCTTGAACTCACAAAATACTGCCAACCAACAACACCAAAGCACCTGATTGGTCAAATTTAAACTGAAGCCTTTTTAACGATCGTCACGCTGCGCCGTATCCACCAACGCAGTGCTCCCGCTGCGCCATAACCACCGACGCAGTGGGGCGTGATGGCGCGTGGAAAAGCTCATGAGTTTTTCAGTTCTCACGTTTGAGCACCAATCAATCAGAGCCTTGAGGTCGAGATGACGTAGTGCGCACAACGGATAACCACGGCACCGTTTTGGGGTGAGGTTGAGCAGGCGTACTTTACGCGAGCTCAACCTCATGTGACGTGGGCCCATTGATTGGACTAGGCTATGCTCAGGACAGATAATCAATGAACTGGTCTGGTCAGAGAGTCTAGGGATAGATCTTTGACGGGATGTACAATATCAAAATGCACATGCATTCCAATTGGTGTCAAATTGCTATCACTTCCGAGTTACCTCTGGGCACAAGAAAGGCAACCATGTTCTTGGGTAATCCCAGGAATAAATGCTGCATATCCCTAAAATAGGCGCTGATATCTGCACAGAGGAATACATATTGATGATAACAGTGTGGTACTGTAAAACAAGTAAATTTTGCGAATTTCGCGAGAGGTTCAAATTCGCGAAATTATATTGCCGCGAATTAATGTGTTTGAAGATGATAGAAATGGTAGCATAATTCGACAGCCTTTACACTGGATACAGATTGATACTACATGTACCATTTATTTGTATCCAGTGTACATAAAAACAAAGCTTAATTGACACAAATGATTCATTTTTAAAGACATTGTAATGATATCAGTTGAAAATCGCATTACATTTGACTTTTTTTCAGTTCAGAATTGTCGTATTTGCTATTGATTTACTTACTGTAATATCCCGACAGATTCATCCCTGTGTGTCATACTTATTTTATAATTGGGTGTAGGCTTCACAATTGGGCAGTCTCGACATCTTTTTACGTGTAATAGCAAATATTTTTTAGTAAATGAAATTATAGATTCGTGAAATTAAGTTTACGCGAAACTGGTGATGATTAGCAATTCGCGAAAAAAACATGCCGCAAAAATTAACTTGTTTTACAGTATTTAAGCTTATTTACTCACTTATGTATTCTCATTCTCAGGCTTTCTGATACAAGTACAAAATCTTCTTCAGGCGATAGTTGGATGCCATTTGCCATAGCTAAACCATCCATCAGCACAACTACTTCATCTATAATTGGGTCATATCTTAATAATCTGTAAAGCAATGATCAAAATGTTATCTTAATAGCGTAATCTTTTTTTAAATTGTATATAACTGTATTATTGCTGTGCAATTGGGTAATTTTGTAACACCCTGCCTGGTAGTTATTAGAATGGGCCCCAGTTGTCTTGACTTTTAATATTAATTTCTTTAATTTTTAAACATGTTAATATGTGATTTAATCAAGTTGGTTTAATAATATTGATTTCTTCAGAACAGGCGGTATGTCAAGCAAGAAGTATTTTTATCAGCATTTTGCAAATTGCAATGCTTATCGATATCTAAAGTTATACAACAGTGATACTAGTGCATTCAGCTAAAATAGCCATCTAGCCATCTTTAAAAGAGCTGGTTGTGGTCTAATTTGAAAAGGGTTCATTATCTTATTGGGTCTCTAATATAATTATCCAATTCCATATTTTGACCACATCATGATTATTGTAATCCAAGAAACTCCAATTAAATTAAAAGAAAGCTGGCTTAAACATCAATCTAATCCATATATTATTGAGTTATCACAAATAATAAGATTACCTTCCTGTAGCGCTGCTTTCTAACGCTAACAGCCTATTGTCCCTTCTTTCAAATTTATCACTGGAATCAGTGAAATAAATCATATCATCAGATGCTATGTCAAGATCATTTAAGAAATTTAGTTGACGGCCCTCAACTGGCTTCTGAGTAGAAAGGAGATGCTCAGCTTGACCTAAGAAAAACAAAAGAAGAGAAAGATAAAGGAAATCAAACAAATGTATAACCTCTCAAGGCGCCTGTGTTCCATGTTAAATTTAGATTTTAACCCTAACCAGACAGGCTATGTTTTTGTGTGGAAACCGGGGGAGGGTCAAAGTATGAATTTTGTACCCAACAAATCGCGGCGAAACCCCAGGATTCGACCCCTGGACCCTCTGATCACCACATGGCGTCCATCCACTCAGCGATACGCCAACACTTGCCCAGGCAATGATTTCGTACCACATACTAGCTCGGATGATGATGTCATTGAATCTAATGCTGTAGCATGCATGCGCATGGACATTGCCTGGTGAATCGTAGGTTCCATGAAGGTTAGGGTTAGAGTAAGGTGTCATTTTCAATCTAAAATAGCTTTGTAACATAATTTCTTTATAAATGTGTCATTTCTTGAGATTATGATGTTATAGGTCACATATTTTGATTTATCATAGGAAGTCATTTTGATTAAAAGTCTTATTCATAGATTTGGAAGATCCACTTAGTACCCTGACACCATCATGGCTTATACACATTAAATATACAACAATTGAGTGGCAGGAAAGTCTGCGCCATTGGTCTGGACCAAGTATGAAACAAATGCTTACTCCTTAATTCCTTCAATAGACAACCAATGATGATCTGGTAATCAACCTGGGATAATCAGATTTATTATCATAATTGATATGGTACTAAAATGAATATGCTAATTATGAAAAGAAAATATGATCCCAAGATGATTATGCCTAAAATAATGGTAACTATATTCAGAGAATTGCAACATCTGCCAAATAGCATCCGTGAATACAGGTATATCACCTAAATAATAAGGACATGGTTACTGAAATACCGAATGGCAGGATATGTATTCTCTGTTTGCACCACACATGGTCCCACACCACCAAATAAGTTCCCTATTGCTTTGTGTGGTTAAGAGGTCAAGTTCATGTTAATTTTTTTCACCTTTAGAGCAAACTGGTTCATTTTAATTATTGTTTTTATTGAAGATCAAGATGTCTTCTGCTTACAAACAATCACTTTTGTGTTGACCGGGATTTTTTCCCGCTATAGGCCAATGATATCTAGCTTAGGTATGACAGACTGCCTAGATTCTAAGATCGGGAATTTTAGCTTTAAATTGGTGGAAACAATGGTGTAAAATAATACCAATCAAGAAAAAGCGAGAGATTTTGGGCCTAATATGGAAGAAATAACCTACAAATGCCAAATTATGAAACATTTAGGTACATTTACAACGCTTTTTTACCTATTTTAGGATGTTAAATTAGACTTATGGTGGGGTCTATCTTGATTTCAACACTGCCGGGTATTGCCAGAATGCAAAAATATTATTGTGTGGTGTGCACTCTACAGCTGTGGAATTTGCCTTTAAATATTGTTTGTAGTGTTTGTGCAATATTAATAAATCATCAAAGTCCTTTTTTCATATCAAAGCAAGAAAATGTACAATTTCTGTGTTTGGTACCATCGGTAGTAATTTATCTTTGCTATCTACTGAAGATAGCAGCATACTGCTAGAAAATAGTATGTAGACATTTAGAGTTATTATGCCAGAATGCAAAATATTATTTGGTGGTGTGCACTCACATCCATTGGTTGTGTAACACTCACAAGGCAGGGTTTGTACACAAAGCAAACTGCCCACTGGTGGTTTTTATTGGAAATGAAGAAAAAAAATGAAAATTGTGCGTATGTAGCCTTTTTTGCTACACTGACTATGAAAATTAACTTCAAACCAGTATTTGCCGCATATCAGCAGTCACATTACATCATGCGAATAGCGCACGCTATTCGATGTAACACTATTTTTTGAGGAAAATTATTTTCACATAGAGATCTATAAGTTTAATATCAAAATCGATTGTTAATTAACCAATTAGCATACAGATTTCACCAAAATAAAACCTTCCAAGTGTTTTCTTGATTTATATAGAAACCATTTTTAGGCAAATTGATTGAGCCAAATCCAAGCGGTGCTTCAAATTGATCTGTATGTGATTTTCTTACGGTGTATTGAGTAGAACAGTATGTCGAGGGTTGAACGCCAGAAGGCCTTAACTCAAGAAATACTATTTTGAGATAATCAACTTTCAAATATTTGAGACTCATTACAATACACTGTAGCACCCAATTTATAACTTTAATTTTAGTCAAATTAAGAGTGTTTATGAATTATATCTTTATGGTTCTGAAAATATAGGTTATATGGATTATTTTTGTACCAAAAAATCAATTTGCCCAAAAAATAAGTCACGGCCTTCTGGCGCTCAACCCTAGATGTGATGTTACAGATGCTATGATAAGCACCCCTTGGACTATCCTTTATATCCCCACATCGGTATTTGTACCGAGTAAGTCCATGGGTACCCCCCTTCACTACTATAATATGACTTACCACTTTCAGTATCCACTCTGAAAAGTCCCTTATAGGCATCTAAAACATAGAGTTTACCATCTTTATGTACACGCATACCTAGTGGACGTCCACACGTATGCTCATTCTCTACACCACCTGTTGGTTAAAACACAGCCATATTAGGACATGATTATTGACATTTCAAACCAATAAGAATTTAGATTTTTAAGTACGATAGATAACACACATTTGTACAGACCTTGTATTTGTGCACTCACCCTACGGGTTGGATGGAATGTTTGTGGGTTATTCGATACAAAAGAGGGGGTAAAAGTTGACAAATGTGGGCAATTAAAGGTACAAACTTGATTAAATAAATGCCTAAAGTATGAGGGTTTAAGAATGAGAATAAAGGTATTGTTTTTAGACCGTGTCCATGTTATATTGTCTGACATAAATAATCGCATTTATGTCAGACAATATAACACGGATACGGTCTAAAACCAATACCTTTATTCTCTAATTTCAAATCAAGATTGAAAAAATCTTGAACTACATCTTGAACTACATTACCTGTATTGCTATTTTGAACCATTTTTTGAAACAGAGGGGGGGGGGGGGGGGGGGGGGGGGGGGGAGGGGTATGCATGTATATAAGAAAATCCCAAAACATGGGTCCCAAATTATGAATAATCCCGAAACATGGGCACCAAATTGTGAATAATCCCAAAACATGGATCCGAAATTGTGAATAATCCCAAAACATGGGTCCCAAATTGGGAATAATCCCAAAACATGGGTCCCAAATTGTGAATAATCCCAAAACATGGGTCCCAAATTGTGAATACTCCCAAAACATGGGTCCCAAATTGTGAATAATCCCAAAACATGGGTCCCAAATTGTGAATAATCCCAAAACATGGGTCCCAAATTGTGAATAATCCCAAAATATGGGTCCCAAATTGTGAAAATCCCAAAACATGGGTCCCAAATTGTGAATAATCCCAAAACATGGGTCCCAAATTGTGAATAATCCCAAAACATGGGTCCCAAATTGTGAATAATCCCAAAACATGGGTCCCAAATTGTGAATAATCCCAAAACATGGGTCCCAAATTGTGAATAATCCCAAAACATGGGTCCCAAATTGTGAATAATCCCAAAACATGGGTCCCAAATTGTGAATAATCCCAAAACATGGGTCCCAAATTGTGAATAATCCCAAACATGGGTCCCAAATTGTGAATAATCCCAAAACATGGGCCCAAATTGTGAATAATCCCAAAACATGGGTCCCAAATTGTGAATAATCCCAAAACATGGGCCCAAATTATGAATAATCCCAAAAATATGGGTCCCAAATTGTGAATAATCCCAAAACATGGGTCCCAAATTGTGAATAATCCCAAAACATGGGTCGCAAATCAACAGTCTAATCAGCCATTTTTGAAGTAAAAACAAATTCCAGCGGATCACCCCAGTCAAAAATAATTTGATATATATGATTTAATCCATATGAATTTCTTGAGTCCATTTTTGGTAGCTAACAGCTGAAATAGGTATATTAGTCTCAGCTAACAGGACCATTTAAATAAGTCAGTTATACAGCTGTTTACAGGTAGATAGAGCTGGTTACGCTTTATTGACTTTGGTAAAACTGTTAACAATGCTAAGTCAATATCCACTCTTTTGTCTGTCGCCGATATTCCCTACACACAAAATGTAGAGATGTCGACTAAATTTCTACAAAGTCAAACTCTCTTCGTCATATTTTCACCAGATTACCTCTGGTTAGAATTTAAAAGACATGGTTAGAAAGTAGAGGTCTTGCAGCTTTCGATATATGTGAATTTTATAAAAGCACAGACAGGTTTAAGGTATTTTTTCATGCGAGACAAAATTGGTCTCAACACTTTTGTGCACATCCCTGACTCTACATAGTTGATTGGCTCAACCAGTTCCTCTCAACCAATCGTTGTGAGTTTTATACAGAGATGATAGGAAAATCTTTTATCTCCTAATCAAAACATCAACGACATTTATCAGCAGTAGACTCGCCGAGCTAGAAAATTCAGGGATCATGTTGATAGTGCTATTTTGCCAAAAAAAGACAAAATCTTGTTTTTGCACTGTAAAAAAGAGGGAAATGTTCTGGACTTTATCAAATCGCCTAAACCAAAATGTTCTTCAAGATTTTTCTTTTTATACTCTAAATAACATTAAAACATTTTCTTTAATTAACAATTTCAATTATACTACAATTGGCTGCAAAATAGCATTTTTTAAAGCTTGAAAATTAGCTGTTGTTGTTCAATTTTGCTGAAAATCATTATTTGTATTTTCTGTTTGAGCTTTAGTTACCATGAGAAATAAGGGAAAGGGGTATATTCGTTAGATTGAATGCACAAATTATTTTGAGTTACTTTACTTATTGATACAATTTTATCATATTTTATCACTCATTGAAGTTGTTGAAAAAGAAACTCTTATTTTTGGAAATTGGTGATTTTTCGGACCTTAATCACAGGCCCTAGGACCCATGTTTGATTTGAAAATATCTTTAATCCTCATTTTCATTCACAGAACTTTTTGATTTATAAATCATTGGTGGAAGAAAATCCCAATTAAATCTTAGTATTCTAGCATCATATGTGTAGCTTCAATTGAAATGAAAAATCATCAACTCAGACTGCCCAATCAGGAGTTTTATCACCAGTAAAGTAAAAGAAGCTTTCAAATTTGTATCCCTACAATTTAATGTAAAGCTTACAATATAAACCTGAATCCCACACTTACCGCATGGGGGTACCCCTAGTCTTGCAATCTCAACTGTTTTGCCTCGATGAATCTTAACAATTCTACCATCTGCTAAACCTGTGAATATACCACCTGTATAATAAATAAACAAAATACATTACTGTACACATTACTGGTAAGAGGAATGACAACAAACAAACAACATGTATATCTGTACACAATACTGGTTAGGAAGATCACAAAATGCAATGGATAGATTTGTTACATTCCTTTGTGAAATTGTGATTCATCCAATCAGAGATTCTCTTTGTCAGACTGAATGGTATTTTAGCTAACATCTTAGAAGCTCAAATTTGATTGGTTGACATAGCATATACAACACATTTAAATAAAGAAACAAAAATACAAATACAATTATTTTCCTCATCTTAATTAGCTAGGTTATGTCCTATAATGGCATTCTATAGACAGTTAAGTTCAAACTGTAAAGGGGGCAGAGCAAAATGAAGAACCTTTTCGAATTTAGTATATTATTGCAATAATATTTTCAGTACCATGCAATTACAGGCCAACATAGTGTTAATAACAGTATTCAGAATACCCTTGACTTAATTTATCAGATTAGTGTAATTGATAACAGCAGTTTATAATTCTGAATAAAGACCTTAACCTTCGAGAGAGATTAATCAAAATTAATATTATTAGTAGGTATTTTCACGGCATGCAATTCACAAAGCACCAAATTAAGCGTAAAATGTCCTTGAGTCTGATGTGTAGGTGTGTTTGACTGTTGTTGAGTTAATGACCGAGGAGTGACATTTTCTTACAGGTTTTTCCCTTTCATTTGCAATGGTCTACTGATTTTGGCATACAAAACATGAGGTCAAACCTACAAAAAGTAATTATTTACATTGACAAATTAACTAACTTGAATGATAGCATAATTGTAATATCAGTAATATTATTAGAAATAGTGTGCTATATTGTAAAATTGGTTGCATCTACTCTTATTTACAAAGAGAGCAATAGAATGACTGCAAAATGTCATGCAATTTCGCCCATTTGCACTTCAACCTGTCATAAAATCCGAACCCAATTCGTCAAGAGGGTTTAGTGCCTTCTATTGTAAAGCCCTTGTCATCCTCTATCTATCCATGTAGGACTCACGATCACAGAGTACATACTCTTTTTGGAAAATGTGGAGCCTCGATCTTTCACCCTTACACAACCATAAAAAAAATCCTGATTTTTGGGCAATTTGGACCACTAAATTGCTTTATTCTGAACCACTCTTACTTTTTTACACATGGAGTTAAGGGGTATGTTTGACTTCTCTACACGCTACTTGCACGGTACAGATGGAACCATTGAAAGCAAAGGCTCTCCCCTCACTGCGCACTATCACGCCACACTGCGTTATGGTTTCACGCAGGATTGTGCATCCTGAGACGCGGTTGGGTGCTGAGGGGAGAGCCTCACTTTCATTCTAAAATGGCGATTGCGTGCAAGTAGCGTATAGTATTGGTAATGTACTGTGAAAAGTGCATCTTCATTCATTATTATGTTTTGAGGTGTCCAAGTGTGGATTATTTCACATTACTTTATTAGCATCATAAAAGTTACACATACAGAATTGATACACAATAAAGGAAAACATGTAATTCCCAGATCAGTTCTCCATTTAGGTGGACGAACGCAGGGATAATGGGGACACACTAAACACAACATGACAACAAAACAGACATGTTAAAACATTAAAAATAGATATTCATATAAAAGGGACCTGCCCTGCAGTAAACCATTATGATTGCACGTTTAGAGTTGGATAATTGTCCCATGTGGGTTCCTTGTGAGCATGGAAAATTGAGAAAGATGAAAGAATAGATAGTTTGGTGATGTTGTCCTGGAATATTTTAAAAGTAGTGGGGCTATTGCACAGTTTGAGTATATATTTAAGTCGACCAAGATTGTGAGGGGATATGTAACCACGTGCAAGAGGCGTATATAATGGATCCAAAACATAATAATGATAAAATTGGATGATTTACGCCCAATTGGTCTCGCTATGAGTTTTAAAATAATTTTAAAAACTCATAGCTCGACCAATACATATGGGCTCAATGTATCCAATTTTATATCATAGCTCAGTTCTCTGGCAAATTAAATTTAAGATTTGTGATTAGTATTTGAGCTATATTTCAGTCAGTCGTTAGCGTATACAAAAAGTGTTCACTGTGAAAGTAAATGTGCACACTTTCTTGTGGAAGTCACACACTCCAGTTGGCTGTGTATCAGCTTATTTCAAACCCTTCTCATTTTGTCATGGTCAAGTCTCATGGGCTAAAATAAGCACTGTGGTTTGGAAAACCCATGAACTTCGGATAATACAAAGGATAAGGGATATTACAATATATTTTTAATATAACAACAGTATTTCCTTCCTTTCGATAAACCGGTACAATTACCAGATATTAACATCGTGCTTGATAGCAAAATTCTCCCAAGGAAAAAATATCACATTTACTAGAATGTAAAATTGTCCGAGGTTCACCCACAAATTCATCATTTTGGGGAATTTTTGGGACACATTTTTTATTTGAAATATACACATCACACACACTGAAAGCTATCAATCAAAGTAATATTGTTTAAACCTGTCAGAACTGTTGGAACCTTTGCTCCATATAATGTAAGACAAGCTAGAGGTAGACAACATTTATGTCAAGCATTCTAGGTTCTATCATTTTGATCATCATTCACTAACGTCAAAACACCTAAAAATTCCGATCTCAGAATGAACGACCATCTAATCATTCTAATGCAACAGAATTATCCATGGGAATCTATGGGATCCTCATAACCAAAAAGCTTATCTCTCTCATTAGTGATTGCGCTAACGACTGACTGATTTCATTCAAGAAATGCATCATTACACAACTCCTTGCATCACTGCACAAACCATCTGTATTGTGTGCGTGCACTGAAGTGGATTTATGAATAGGAACCCAATGACACAGCAAACATATCACTCAAAACTTTACCATAGGTCCCAGCCAATCCCAGCCATGCATCAAACCTTTGACTAATTAAAGTGCATCATACCGTCACAACGAAGCACTTTTTTGTTAATGTACTATGTAATAATTGATGCGTGGGTGACCTAAGGTACACTTTATCCACAAACAAACCTGGGGTGCTCAGTGGTCATTACAAGGGGGTATCATGCGGGTCCAAGGACTTTTCAAAAAGTACCCTAAATACGTAATCATGTTAAGGCATAGTAAAAAAAATGACATGTTTCCCGTCCGGACTTTTTAAAAAAAGGAGGAGAGAGGGTCTTACTATTTACTATTTTCCCATTTTTTGCTATTTTTTCAAGATGGCCGCCAAGTCGAAAGTGACCAACTGACTGTGTTGCAGACACTCCTAAACAGGATTTTCCACTCTAATTGCCAGAGGAATACAAATATGAAAAGGTTTACCTAATATATAGAGCCAAGTACACATTGTTTCTTTATGTTTTCGTCATTTTTCAGGTTGAATGAGGAACAAAACATCATTGATCGAAAGGATGTAGGCCTACTTTTTTGTACACGGTACTATTTGAGAAGCCATGTCAATAATTCTGTGTCCTGTATGGCATGAACATGCTATGAAATGATACAGCATTTCCATTACACCTACCCTATGGGAAAAGGATCAATCACTAAAAAAAAAATTAAAAAAAATTAAAATTAAAAAAATTAAAAAATTATTATTATTTTCTTTTTTTTACAGAATTTTCGGAAATAGTGAATAGTAAAAAATAGGAGGCGGCGGCCAAAAAGGAGGCGGGCGGGGACGGGGTGAAAAAGCACTCCCTTAACAAGTATGGCACAGTATTTTACATACCCTAAGCAAGTAATATCAGTATTTCCAATACCCTAAACAAGTACTCAAAATATTTTGATACCCTAAACAAGTACTCAAAATATATTGAAACCCTAAGCAAGTAATTTGTATGATTTAAACCTCTTACCGCGTATGACACATTTCTAACCCTTTTTCCTTCCCTAATAACATGAATAAGCTATAAGTATTATGAAACAAAAATACTGAGCTGATTTATCAGATAACTTGCGAAGGATACAATTTGAGAAATATATCTTGCCCATGCATCATGGCTATTTATAATCCTCATGGAGCAAATAAGGACCCTAAATTTGAAAGCCAATGATTTAAAAAGTACCCTTTTTCTTAATTTGGCTTGTTTTGACACCCTATTCACGTTACGTACGTAACGTGCCCCAGCTTCAAAAACTACCCTAATTATGTGATTTCTTGGACAGGTATGATACCCCTCTTGTAATGACCACTGAGCACCCAGGGCAAACAAATCATGGGATATATTATGTTATAATTCATTTAATTTTCAATAATCTCTTGTGGGTTTGTTGAATCACCAATTCATTTTACTCTTTGCTGTTTTTATCCTACACAATATTAACATTTCCAACGATTTTTTTATTTTTATGTTTTTAAAGACTGTACAACAGCATGATAGAATTATATGGATACAGTGTACTTTAGGTCTCAGCAATGCACATGGTACAAAAAGTGCTTTGATGTGACAATATGATGCACTTTATATTAATCTGTCAAAAAAAAAAATACATGGCTGGGACCTTAATTACACTAATTTCATGTTTTCTTTGCAAATATACTTATTGGTGGAACCCTAGTGCTCTCCATTTCAAAACACATGGCATCTATTGCCTTAAATTGGCCTTCTAGCACTTAAAACCTTTATTTTGCTATTCCTTTAAAATCCTTACACCCGGCCCTATGGAATACATTATCTTTATCTTCCCCACAGGGAATGTTAATTTTAAATGGGGTTACTTGCATGGGTAACTCCATTTGATATCTACACTCCCTGTGTGGAAGATTAAGGTCATGTCTTCCATAGGGGGTGTATGGATTTCAACTGGAATAGCCCATTATGACATGTTTTGTTCAATATTTTACCTCTAACTCTTTCTAATGACTCTGGACCGACTATTTGTCCTTCTAATATCTTCTCAGCATTTGTTAGTCTGTAGTTGACTGCCAATGGCCCCTCAAATGCAGGTGGAGCTGGAAGACTAAAATTCAATACAAAATAAGAAATATATATAACCATCATTTTTTTCAACAAGAAAAACTGTAGTCATATGTTAAAATATGTGTTACTTTTCATCGAGTTTCGAGTCTAAATTTTCGAGTTTTGAGTCACAATTTCTGAGTCTCAAACCCCCCAAACCGAGTCTTGAAAACCAAAAACCAAGTTTGGATAATTAAAATACGAGTCTTGGAAACCATAAACCGAGTTTTAATAATTAAAAATCGAGTCTTGAAAACCAAAAACCAAAAACCGAGTTTCAATAATTAAAAATTGAGTCTTGAAAACCAAAAACCGAGTTTCGACAATTAAAAACCGAGTTTCAATAATTAAAAACCGAGTCTCAAAAACAAAACCAGAGTTTTAATAATTAAAAATACTGCAAGTCACGACTTGCGAATCTTCCTGGCTGGGAGATCAACTAAATGAGGACAAAGGTCACATAGGGGTCATGTTCCCCCCCCCCCCCACCCCGGTGTTCATGTTTCTTTTCTCAAAGTTTGATGTCAATCAGGCAACTTTTACGATTTGACCTATGGATGACCTTTGACCTCAGATGACCTTTTATTATTTTTTGACATGTTCCCCCGGTGTTCATTGCATGATTTAACCCCTTGTTGACCTTTGACCTTGGATGACCTCTAATGAACGTTGACCTCGGATGACCTCTTATTAATTTTAGACATGTTCACCCTGTGTTCATGTTTCTTTTCCCCCAAGTTTGAAGTCAATCGGGCAACTTTTACGATTTGACCCTGGATGACCTTTGACCTCAGATGACCTATGCAAATTAGACCCCCCCAAATGAGGTCGGATGACCTCTAATTGTTTTTTGACATGTTCTCCCGGTGTTCATTGCATGATTTAACCCGCTGTTGACCTTTGACCTTGGATGACCTCTAATGAGCGTTGACCTCAGATGACCTCTAATTAATTTTAGACATGTTCACCCGGTGTTCATGTTTCTTTTCTCCACGTTTGAAGTCAATCGGGCAACTTTTACAATTTGACCCCTGGATGACCTTTGACCTCAGGATGACCTTTGACCTCAGGTGACCTATACAAATTAGACCCCCAATTTTTTGTTGGACAATAGCCTACCTACCTCTGAAGATTTGAAGTCAATCCGTCCATCCGTTCAAAAGATACAGCATTCGGAAAAAAGGCTAACCAAATGGCACAAAAAGCCTAACCAAAAGGCACACACGGACAGACAGACATTGATATAATGACAAAATCCCCTTCTGGTTTTAAAACCAGGGGGATGAAAACCAAGTCTCGAAAACAAAAACCCAGTGGAAATTATCCAACGAGGACAAGGCTGGGGTCGTGTATGAGATTCCCTGTGCAGTGGCAGCACCAGCATCTAAATTATGGGTGGGTGGGGGAGAACAGGGGGAAAGAAAAAAATCTGGGGGGAGGGGCAAGACCAAAATATTGTGCGTGAGCCACACCGAAATGTTGGCTTTTATTGTGAAAATTGCCTGAAATTAGCTTAATTTGTTCTGAATTAGACATTTCAGAGTTCAGACCAATTTTAAGCTAAAAGTCACCATTTTCGATTGCTTAGGGGACAAAATGGGGTGGGCTCGAGCTGACTGGGGGAGAGGTCGTGACTGGGGAGGGGGCACCACCATTGTATAAAGGTTGATGAAGGTACCAGGATAGAATGAGGTATGAGACAGGAAATGTAAAACTAACCATTACTTACCTGAAACTGACTGGTTCTATGGGTGATTGAATGACAATCAGTGATAATGACAACAAGATGGCTGCTATAACAAGCACTTTTATCACCAAGTTACATAGTTTCCTGTAATTCAGAAAGATAAAAACAAAGCAGTTCTAAACAAGAAATAAAATTTTCCTCCAACAATTTATAACAAAGGTATAGTCTATTTATTTATCACGATACAGTGACGCAACTGCGTCATTTACTTATTGCAGAGTATAAACACACATGCCTACTTGAGGCGCTGGCGTACCGGGTGGTTCAAAAAAAAGTTGACCCAAGTTCAACGTAATTTTTCAACCACATTTAAAGTTTCAGATAATTTCTGTTTGCTTAGTCTTAATCAGCAGTAAGTTTTGAAATTATCCTGATAAGATGGTACATTTATCTTGGTTGGTTCTTCAGATATAGTTCATTACAGAAATCATGCACAAAGCTGCCTTGGCCACGGGAGCGTCGTTTAGTAGAGATGGAATGCACAAAGTGGACTTATACACGATTGGTCACAAATTGTAAAAATAGGAGAAAAAGAAACAAGGAGACATCTGAGACATCTGTCTGGTGCTTGACATTACCTACCTGTACGTATCTACGTTTCTTTGTTGAAAGTGAATGGCACATAAGCATAGAGATTGGGATACTTTGTCAGGGCGGGCTTTTCAATTCTGAAACTAGAGCATGCTGTTTTGTTTAAGACAAAAACTAATAACGCTCCCGTGGACAAGTCAGTTTTGTACATGTTTTCTGTAATGAACCATATCTGAAGAACCAAACAAGCTAAACGTGCCATCTTTTCAGGATAATTTCAAAACTTACTGCTGATCAAGACTAAGCAAACAGAAATTATCTGAAACTTTAAATGCATGGTTGAAAAACACTTTGAACTTGGGTCAACTTTTTTTTGAACCACCCGGTATATACGCGCTCGTAGAAAGACGGAAGATACATATGCCACATAGAAAGACAAAAGAAGATACATATGCACAGGTAAATGCTGCGCCTGTAAAGTAAAGTTACTGTCCAGAGGAAGATAAATAGAGCATAGAGAGCAAAACATTTGGGTAGAGGGTCATGGAATTCATACTAAAACAATTATATATTTTTGGCACTTTTATTTTTTCCAATACATGTTTAAGGCGACACAAAAAACACCTGACTTTTAACGTTTTTTTCTACAGTAGAAATTGGTGGGAAAAAAATCATGTGCCAACCTTTTTTTGGGGAAAACAAAAATCCTGACCCAACCTGAGAAGTCCATTTGCCCATATATAGATCAGGGTGTGTTTTTATCAACTAAAGCTGATTTGTTTCTCAAATGATTTCAGTGACTTTCTTGTGATGTGAAAATAGTCATCCCCAAGCAGTGCTCACCATTAAAAGTTGGTTCCATCAAGATGTTCAATGATTTTGTTCAATTATTTAAAAATACTTTCACCACTTCAGGTTGAATCTTCAATCAATTTTACATTTAGTTTAGACGCTGAGCGAGCATTTCTAACTTAGGTTCACATAGGGACATTTTCCATGGTCAATAAAGTACATATGCTGCCTTTATGATACTTCATATAAATAGTATACTAAACATTAAAGGCATATTATGTGATCTTTTCCAAGTAGCGCCCTCTATCATTGATTTTTCTATGAAAGCAGATTTTCTTGCAGATTTGCATTTTTGATCATAAATCATAAAGACCTTCTAAGTTACAGATCGATACGATTCCTAATTACTTCAAAATCATGGTTTGAAAATAGATTGTACCGAGCGGTACAATCTATTTTTCAAATTTTACTCTAAATTCACTCCTAAAACCATGATTTTGAGGTTATTAGGAATTGTATCGCTCTGTAACTTGGAATATATTTATGATTTATGATCAGAAAAGTAAATCTGCAAGAAAATCTGCTTCCAATTTTTTTCGAGGATTGAGGGCGTTCCCTGGAAAAGATCACATAATATACCTTTAATATAACAGAATCTAACTACCTCAGACAATACAAGAAACATCTAAATACATTTTGAACAGAAATCTATACAATAATTGTACAAATTAATCTCACAAATTATAGTGCTCACCTTGATTTCCTAGTTGAAAAAGCTTTTGACTTCATCACATTATGTGATAACTTATATAATAGAGTTCCAAAGGATATATTAAATATGGCAAGAATACATTGAGAGAACACCATGTTGTGAACTTCCCATACAGATAGGTGCGGAAAAACAATTATTTAAGGGATGTTTTCCTGCACAAATCTGGATACAAGCTACTCCAAAACAGTTACTACTTGCAACATCTGTACTTTAATCCAACTGGTTTTCATTTGGTCCATTTGTACACATGTGGCATGGATTGATTCCTGGATTGTCAACATATACTTGGCAAATACTGGGAATGGATATTTATGTTTACCCATGTCTCCGAATAAAGGAGGCCATTCAAAATAAATCTCCACTTCAACACTTCAGACATGCTGAATGAGTGTTGGGCCTTGGGGTGTGTATGGTGACTCCAAGAATCTATAATCAAATAAATGTTGGTCAATGGGAGGTGACATCATTGCAATGTCTGGTACTTTATTAAAGGTGATGAATATTCATAGTACCCTAATGTTTAAACACATACTTGTAAAGGCTTTTAACACTCAGTTGTAGAGAGCTATTAAAGAGTTTAAGCAAATGTACTTATTAGAGTCTAATAAGAAGTCCACACACAGTTATAACAAAATAAAGTAACAATAATGATAAAATGACAAAACTAGCTAGAAGTAATTACTAAGTGGTGGTACTGGTGGCGATGAAGTGTGTGTGGAGTAAAGCATTTGTGTTTTTTGGGGTTGTGGGGGTCTCTTCGTATTCAGAGGGGTAACACGTATGATCGTTCCAGGACGTTGAAATATATACCTCGATCCCTATATGACCCTATGTCTCATGAACAATTTTGCTCATTTGACCCTTTTTTGCCTGGAAAAAACACCGGGTGGAGAACTGAAACATGCTGAATTTATAAGGGCCCTAAGAACTGCCATGAGGCGTGGAAAGGGGGCCACTAAATGTGTGTGTATCCCCGGGATCCAATACAGGATTTTGTTTTTAAATGAGGGTCTGTTTTAGTACTTTACTTTTTCAAGTTCCAGTTATCAATATATTTAAAATGTTAAAACAGTTGAAGCAAAGATTGCATTTTTCATAGATTTTTATACAATTAAATTGTCCAATACAACATATCATTTTTTTCTGAGATTGAAATTGGAGAATAGGTAAATATTATATAGTTTTAGCATGGACTTGGTTTCAGGTATACTTTTGCACAGCAAAAACTCCCAATGTTGTTTTCAAAATAAGGATTCAGTGATGAGTGACGGAGGATAACCTCAGAAACCAAATCAATTGTTTTCAGGGGCACATTGATATTCTGAAAAGAAGAAGTATTGATTGATTTCGGCCAATTATGCCTGCTGCAATACGCAGGAGGAAACTTCAAGGTTTTTATTGACTATTTTGCCCATCCTTCTCAACTACTAGTACTACATGTTGACCAATGCAGTTTCCACTCTCATGTACATGTACCAACAAATGTACACAGACTTTCCAAATTTTGATTAAGCTTTCTAATTTTAATGGTGAAAATGAATGAGTTACAAATACCTGAGACCCTATTTGCCTTATAATAATAGGCATACAGTTCAAAGGTCTCAAAAAAGACCTTATTTTGTCAAAAAAATTGGTGAAAAAAATCATGCTCTAAACACAAGTTCCCCTCCACCCTTTTAAGACCCAAAATTGCACACACCTAAAAGAAAGTTTGATGTGCTCCCCCCCCCCCCCCCCCCCTCTTAATCCCATTGGGATCCAGGGTTGGGAGAGGGGTAAAGACTACAATCCATGTTCAAGAAAAACAGATTTTGGTATAAGGTCATCAATAATTTTCTGAAAAAAAGAGTGCTTTTTCGTAAATTCCATTGATTAAGTTTAGTGTTACCAATTGTATTTGTGAGTAGAATAAAATAGATAAAACAATTGTTTTCTTGATATTTGGCTTATTTTACTGAGCATTATTCTGGATCCATTTCATAGGTGTTTGGACTAGCATGGGTAGTTGTTTGGTGCGAGAGTGACAGCCCCCCCCCCCCCCCCCCCCCCCCCCCTTGGATCTGGATAAACTAACCTGCTTGTTTTTCTCCTCATCTTGTCATCATCATTATCATCTATCAAATTGGATGCATATCTTGGTTGAGGTTTGCCACGCTGACGTATAGTATCATCAGCCATTATGACTCAGATGTCTGAAAGAAAAATAATGCCAATTAGGCGACAAATAACAATAGAACAGCGTTCTATGGGTAAGGCTTTAATTTGGGGGTTTTCTTCATAAAAATGAGGAAAATGTTGGTGAATTTTCAGAAATGTTCATAACATTTCAAAATACCGTATTATCCTATTAAGCGCCCATGCCCTTTTTAGCGCCCCACCCCTCTTTGTCCCAAAGACTACTAAAAAGTAACACCTAATTAGCGCCCATCTTTTTAGCCACTGCAGCTCAAATTAAAGCATGAAAGTAGCGTCGGAAAGGACCGGCAACAACAACATGTTAGCGATCAATGTATCGGCGGGCTGTGCACATTTTCCACCAAAAGTGTGCATCAAAATTCGGAAACCATTTTACAGTTTCCACAATAAATGACTTTAAAAAAAGTAACTCCCAAAAAATGTAATGAGCGCCCACCCAAAATAACTTTGCTAAGAGCCCTGGGCGCTTAATAGGGATAATACGGTACTTCAAATATTTCAGAATATTTCAAACATTCAAAATATTTCAAGAAATTAAAAAGAAAATCAAAAATGTTAAAAAAATGCAGCAATTTGCAAAGAACATTTTCCATTTGTTGAAAATTCAAGAAAAAATGGGTTGGCTGGGCTGTAGAACAGGGTGTTATTTCCTGTCACATTAGTGCAAGTATGTAAAAATAACCTGTGTGATAAGAAAGTGACTATGTTTCTTCTGATGAAATGGTTAATCAGCATGTATGCATTCTATGAAAATAATTCCAATATGTCTATTTTATCAAAAGTTTACCTGCTGGTACCTCAGCGCATGTTTTGTTGTTGATTCATACATGTATGTGCTATTGCATGATTAGGTTTGAACATATGGTCTGTATAATGTTATTCAAGACACATACTTTTTGCTAGTATTCGACACTAATATTTCATTATAATTCTCATATTATATCAGAATACCAACATACAATAATAGAACTACTGAGTCACTCAGAATACACCCATATCTTACCGATTATAACAAGCAAAGTTTTAAGCATAAAAACAAAATATAGCATAATCTATTTCATATCAGAGCAAAAAGTGACAGATTACATGGCAACCTGAAACCGTTTATGCATTATATTAACAGACCAGGTTTCTGTTCCGCACGATTACATTGCTAATTGTACAACATACTAACACATACAAAAACAACATTATGATGACATGATTACAACATTGTATTATATAACATACATAGTACCAACAAAGGTAATACAATAACAACATAATGTTCAACATGTTAGTCAATCATGTATGAACATGAAACAATTGCGCACCTGTTGATAGTGAAATCCATTTTCAAGTTGCAATCTTAGTAAGTCCATGCAGTGGCCAGCTAAGTTAGAATCGCAATGAATACAATTCCCATATATCTTAATGGAGACTTACACCCGCACCCAATTATTTGGTCCATTCATCTATGTCTGAGTACAGACACGATAAACGGGCCGACCTGCTGATTGAAAAAACAAATGGTGTCAAATGTTGACCTTGCTTCATCAATTTTTATGCGCCTTTGGTTATATACTTCGTACACTTCTTACACTAATTTTTTTGCATTCAATCATTGTATACTGTGTAGCCTTGGAGGCCACAGTACTATCATATTGTATAGGTGTAAAGATTGAATGCATCAAGTATAAGCTAGCATACAATTTATTTTAGTGTCATATACAAAGTCAAGTAAACTTTGCAAATTCAAATCATTTTCAAATCATCGTGCCAAATTAAACTATCGCAGCTTTTTTCATTCCCACAATCAGTGGTGTAGCGTCATAGGGCAAGAGGGGGCAAGGAAAAGTGCCAAACAATGCCTGGTGCCCCCACCCCACCCCCAATCAGACACAGCCCCCCCCCCCCCCCTCCCCCAATTGGATGACTCATGCAACGCCACGTCCTGCTCACACTGATAACTGACCATAATTGAGGAGTCCAGAAAGCAGGGCTTGAAGTAAACAGACGAAGCAGGGAGCAAATTTACCCCCACTATAAACCTCAAAATGCCCCATGTTCTTAATGTTAATGTAAATTGTGTCACCAGTAGGCAACGTTTACATTCCTTTGCAATCATCTTCAGGATGACGTGGTTTTACCCTTTATGGCAAATTTGTTTCGAAGTAGCTGGTTCTTGATTCCTTATTTCAATCCCTGCAGGTGCAGGATTGTGCAGGTTTGTTTGAGAATGCAGCAATAGATACGATACTGCACCTTAATGTATTATTGAGGTATACTGTAATCCATCCATGTATTTGATTAGTTACTGGTACTTTGTACATAAAACATAAAGGTATTTGGTCTTCAAAACCTCAAAACTACCTAACCTAAACAATCATTTTATGTGACAAAACACAAAGCAAAGGTGTAAAATGGGTCATTAACACAGCACAATAGACATATTTACTTTATCTTCACTATCGCTATTGTGCTTGTCATAATAAAAACTGATCTTTCTATGGACACTAATCTTTCTATGATGGCCTGGATATGACCCTGGATTGTTTATTATTAGGGTTGAATACTCAATCTGTAAATATGTGGCATATGAAATGCTATTCATCTCTTTCTTGTTTTTATTATAGCCATTATGCTTACTACGCAATTTTTTTAGCTTGGCACAACAATTTTGCTTTGCTTGAGTGTTGTCCCATCAGGACTCAGTGGAGGGCACTCATGTATACAAAATGTTATCACCCTCAACACTTTCCACGCGGTTATTAGTTTTACCATAATTTCAAAGTCTATCTCAAGAATTATTGAACCAATACTAGGCATGTTTGTACTTATTTTAATGCATTCCTCATGGTGATTCCAAATATGGGGATGAAATTCAACAATTTTGACATAAATTATGAAACATTTTATGACATTTGGGACTATCTGTCTGCAGACGACTGCTGTGTGGGAAGAGTAATTAACATGGATTCTCAAAGAAGGAAAAAGTTACCCTTATCAAGGATTAATAGCTCTACGAATCATACTCATAGCAAAAGATAAAGGTCCTCAAGACAGAGGTTAGACTGGAAAAACGTATGAATTAATTGTGTGATTCATTTTTGTTTCTTTTGTTAGTAACTTTGTTTATAGGCCTAACCATTGTCTAAGATGACACATGACTACACAGCCTAAGCAACCCTTAGCGCGAATTCAGGTTGAAAAAGACACCCTTATTCGCTCAAATTGGCTTAAAACAGGCCCGCTTATCCTTATTCTGCATTTTAGTTTACCTGGATGATTACAACACTATTATACCTGACTGGCCCCTCCCCCGATCAAAATCAAAACTCAACCAAGCATGTGTCTTCATGCACCAACTGATTTAACAAAGGAACATACAAAGAAAGAAAAGAAACAAACAAACCGACAAACACAGGCCAAAGAAACAAAGAAACAAAACTATGGAACAACACTATCCTTGCTACATACCCCTACCTTGGAGTCTTCATTACAAACAAGCTCCAATGGAACAAACACATCCAACAAATCACAGCTAAGTCTAACCGGTCTCTGGGTTTCATCCACGGAAACCTGTATTCATGCCCAACAAAAACCAAAGAGGTGGCCTACTTGTACAATACCCTCATTCGGCCCCTAGTGTAGTAAACTTTTCCGCGGTCTGGGATCCACACACAAAGGACCTACAAAACAAAGTGGAAATAATACAGAGGAGATCAGCCAGATTTGTGTGTGGTGATTTTAAAAGCAGATCAAAGGGTAGTGTCACCAAAATAATTCAAACCCCTGGGTGGGAGTCTCTAACCAACAGGAGACTGGCTCACAGACTTTTCACACTTTTCATACAGATCCAGACATAATATACATTATTATCAGCTAAATATTAATAGATCAATAAAACATGTCTTGGAATATCATCAGGCAACAGATATCTGGTGTCAAGCCATTCGGGGGAATGGAGACCTTGCCTCCCCCTCCCCACCAGGAAGATCCTGCACGCGCCACTGTATCCCAGAGTTAAGTCAATATGTTAGATTGACACTATTAAGAATCTCTTAAATTGGTCCAGCTTCTCTCTTCTTTTTTATAATTATTAAAAAATGAGGAGGACCGACAATCATCCACTAATTTGATAAGAAGGGGTGGGGCCATATCTTCTGGCTGCACTGCTTATGGTTCGGGCGAAAGATATGTTCAAGTAAGACGTTATTGGCCAAAATGCAGAGAATTATTGCCAGTGGTTAACCACCCAAGACAGTTTGTGTACTACTCAATGGGAAACATTTTAAATTTCATGTCACTTGTGCTTCTAAAATAAGAACCATTGGGAGTTATGCAACTCAAACTTAGGATGACCCTTCATATTGAATAGAACACAATCAAGTTGAAAATCAGACCACTAATCGGTCCGTATTTTTGTATGTATTTAAACATGGTTTTAAGCTAAACACACATTTAACTTTGACTTTCAACACATGGTTTAACTAAACGCGATTCTCAAAAATGTGTTTAATTTAAACACATGTCTAACTTGCTGAAAATGTGTAACTTTAAAAATGGGTATATTGGGGTATGTTTAACTTGCGTTTAACTAGTACACGTCATGATTTGCCTTTCACAAAGTCATGGCCCTTGTTGGCAGCATTTTGAGGCTGAACCATTATGAGTATGACGTTTGATGCATATTTCCTTTTATTTCTACGGTAACCCATTTGAATCACTGATCATTGAATAAATATCATTCCATACAATGGCACACTTCAACCACTTTTCTGGGGACAATATTCACCGTGTTTAAAACCATATGTTTTATTAAACATACCGAAAACATACCGTCTAAAAGATAAACTTGTGCTTAAAACTTATCCAATTAGTTTTAGTTAGCAACGATTTTAGGCTAAAACCAAGTTTAGGTACTGATCAGTACGGGTAATTTGGCCTCGAGTGTTTTAAGGCAACAGGGTCCTACAACACACACAACACAATAACGTCCGGTTGTATATAATGTGACTGTGTGTGCGATAACTGACTTCCGTGTTTGGACGAGTCACCAAAACAAACAAACAAACAAACATGAAACATGAGACAATTGGCTACCCAATTTGTTTGTTTGTTTGTTTAGACGGTCGGTCCATACGGACACACCTTGGGTCCCGAAGGGACCAGGCTCAATCAAAATGCTCGGACCAGGCTTCAAAAGCCTGTATATAAGCATGGCAACACTCACAAGTAAGGCTGGGAATTTTGGGTATTTGTGTACCCAGGTACCCGACCCATTTTCCGGACGGGTACCCGACCCCCCCCCCCCCCAAAAGAGTGAAGAGTGAAAAATATAAACTGTCGGGATTCCGACAGTTTATTTTCACTCTAGAACCATGATTTTGAAGTAATTAAGAATCGTATCGCCCTGTAACTTGGAATGTATGCATGATTTATGATCGGAAATGTAAATCTGCAAGAAAATCTGCTTTCAATTTTTTTTTCGATGTTGAGGGCGTTCCCTGGAAAGATCACATAATATACCTTTAAGTGGTGTTGAAAATTTTAAATGTTTAAAAATTTACTTCAGAATTCAAGATGAACATTAAAAATTGCGATTATTGTTGTTTCTACTTAACAAAAACACAGCAAAACTTGATTAAAACAATATCATCGCTATTTATTGAAAAATGCCCTCTATGAAAATATGGTTCGAGTTATGTATCACGCGTACTGCAGGGGGATACTGTCGGACGTAAAATGCTTGTTGCGGCTGTACGAGCATTTTTGAATCAACGTTTTCTTGTACAAAGAGGGCTGATTTTTCTTAATCCTTATAGGTGTAAGTTCATACATGTAATACAATTATAAAATATACTAATCCCAGTTTTTATCATAATTGAGGGCGCAGCCTCCAACACATCTCTTAGTGCCCCTTTAATGTAATGTTGCACTTTCGGCAATGTCTTGCCTCACGTCCCGGTCGAGGTCAACTATGGGCCCCCTAACTTACTGAAAATTAATCACGGTGTTTCTAGAGATGTTTGTCTGTTTTATGCAGGTGTTTCCTGCTGTCTGCTGCTGTTTCGCGTATGATGTTAACGCCACCTATACGATAAAAGCAATCTAAATTGAACTGATCAAGAGAGGGCAGAATATAATATACCAAGAGGAGTTGAGATAGCGCAGACGATACTGTACACGGCCCGTGGGCATTCAAAACACGGTTTTGTGAATGGGCAATAACAAACTGGCCAGTAAAACAGTATAGACAGTTTGATATCCATACCTATTATATAATCTTGACTCGCGTCCCGGTCAATGGGAAATTATTGTATTTAACACGGTAACGGGACGCGTATCAAGATTATATATAGGGAGAGAGGGGTTCGAGCACAAGTGTATATATAATCTTGACTCGCATCCCGGTCAATGGGAAATTATTGTATTTAACACGGCAACGGGACGCGTATCAAGATTATATTATAGGGAGTCGATGGTCAATGTAATAATATTTATGTAAAGCATCAATTATAGGACCTTAGATTCACGGTAAACATGATTTCATATTGGAAACATTATTCCAAGATGAATGCGGGACCATATGAATCTTAGTACGGTTATTTTGTTCACCTAACATAAGCAGTAATACACAGTATACATTGCTGTATCTATGCTATGGCTCACCGATGTTGACCAATCGATAGCCAATTGAGAGTTGCACAATAGAAGGTAAACACTGGTTCTTTTGTTGCCCATACTGCTCACACAGACCACCGTGACCAGCAATGCAACACTGAAAAATTACTTTTCGCAGTCGCTGATTGGACCTTAAAGGGTACGGTGCCAAATATTATCCAATCGGATTGATTTTAAGAGATTACTTCACAGAACACTTCCTTTAGGTGATTCCGTTTCTACATTTTGATTATCATAGTCGGTTTTGAAATGGCGCCCAAATGACTACAACCATCAAGAAAAAACGCAAATTTCTTAAATATAGCAGCATAAAATGACCCAAAAACATGCCAAACTAGGATATAAATAAATTGTAGAACGGCCCAGAATATTTTTTTAAAAATGTAATATGTATGTTGTTTGAAAGAAATATGTCAGCATTATCAATCAGTTTCTACATTTTTTAAAAGTTGGATAGAACTTGAGATATGATTTTTTAAGCGAATTTGGGCGTAATCGGCATATACCAAAAGCACAGTACAAATGCGCTTGTGGTTTGGTGGTCAGTATGGGCTGCTTAGGTGAACACCTAAGATCCATATGGTTTAAAATCAGCCCAGTTTCAGTAGAGGATTTTAAACGTCCCGTACATACAAAAACATTGCTTAATAATACGGGATGTTTAAAATCAACTTATTTTGGCGGATTTTAAACGTCCCGCATCAATTTGTTCCTTCTTCCCCCCAAAAAATACAAAATCCCCGCTTTTTGCTTCGCAAATTAGCCCCCAAAAGAAATCCCCTTTTCTCGCCCTCCGGGCCAATTGAACACTATAGACAGTTTGATATCCATACCTATTATATAATCTTGACTCGCGTCCCGGTCAATGGGAAATTATTGTATTTAACACGGTAACGGGACGCGTATCAAGATTATATATAGGGAGAGAGGGGTTCGAGCACACTATATATATAATCTTGACTCGCGTCCCGGTCAATGGGAAATTATTGTATTAACACGGTAACGGGACGCGAGTCAAGATTATATATAGGTAGTCGATGGCCAAAACAGAATTGCGTCACAACTGTAGACATGTAAAAGCGGGATGGGGGAAAGAGGTTAGGGTTTGTTGAATTCGTTTTGCAAGAGTATAATATCAATGAGCAAAATTATTTGGAGGAACTATTTTTATAGAACTTACTTTTATAGAACGTTTTTTTCTGTTCCCCTTATGCTTATAGTCTGCAAAAATGCAGACATCTGTCATCAAATTAGACTGAATAATTGACGCAATGAATATATATAGGCCTATGGCACGCGACACAGGTAGGTGTTAAAGAGATCTACAATACAAGAGGACTGCTATGTCATTTACTTAATCGATTGAATGATTGACGTATTGAACATAGTGGCGGGCGCCTGTCATGACACGTGTTAACACTTTCCACGCGGCTGTCGACGAGACGACATTCTAAAATTGCTCGAAATACTAGCGCGTGGCATTTTGGTTCACTTTTTATGACATTTTCCCAGGCCGGCCATAGCCCAAAGAGATAGATTTATTCCGTAAATGGCCATCTTATACAACATTAGCGGCATGATTCAAACATAAAACAAAATATGTACGGAATAAATCGCATTATAGTAACATTTTAGCCTACTCCGTTAATAATATAATGCGTCAGAAACGCTCACGCGTGGCATTTTGATTCACTTTGTGACATTTCCCCAGGCCATAGTCCAAAGAGATAGAGTTATTCCGCAAGTGGCCATCAAGACATTAGCGGCATGATTCAAACATAAAACAAAATATGTACGGAATAAATCGCATTATAGTAACAATTTAGCTTCATTCCGTAAATAATGCGTCAGAATGTGACATTTTCCCAGGCCATAGCCAAAAGAGATAGATTTATTCCGTAAATGGCCATAAGTTTACAAGACATTAGCGGCATGATTCAAACATAAAACAAAATATTTACGGAATAAATCGCATTATAGTAACAATTAGCTTTATTCCGTAATGATAATATGAATGCGTCAGCGCTCGCGCGTGGCATTTTGGTTCACTTTTTGTGACATTTTCCCAGGCCATAGTCCAATTAGGAGATAGATAAATTCCGTATGGCCATCTTATAAAAGGCATCGATAGAGCATAATTCACTAACATCAAAAACAAAATATTAGTACGGAATAAATCGCATTATAGTAACAATTAGCTTTATTCCGTAATGATGATATGAATGCGTCAGCGCTCGCGCGTGGCATTCACTTTTTGTGACATTTTCCCAGGCCATAGTCCAATTAGGAGATAGATGATATTCCGTAAATGGCCATCTTATAAAAGGCATTATGGAGCATAATTCACTACGTCAAAAACAAAATATTTACGGAATAAATCGCATTAATAGAAACAACCTTACTTGGCACTAAACAATAATAAAAAAATAAAACAATACCGGGCCGTGGCATTTTGTGACACACTTTTTTCATTTTGAACGAAATATAGATTCATTTCGTAGTGGTAAGGAAACTAGGTAATATCTCAGCGGAATGTTTAAAGTCAGTGGCCCCAAAAGGTTTATTTAAAACTTCCCGTTCATTATAATTAAATTCTGGTTTATGCCATGGCCATGCGGCATGCGGGACGTTTAAAATCAACCCTTTTTTGCGGATTTTAAACTTCCCGTTCACTTTTTTGATTAAATTTGGCTTTATGACCATGCGGGACGTTTAAAATCAACCCTTTTTTGTGGATTTTAAACGTCCCGCATCAAAAATTCTTCCTTCTTCCCCCCCAAAAATACAAATCCCCTCTTTTTTGCTACGCAAATTAGCCCCCCAAAAAAATCCCCTTTTCTCGCCCTGGCGGGCCATTGAACACTATAGACAGTTGATATCCATACCTATTATATAATCTTGACTCGCGTCCCGGTCAATGGGAAATTGTTGTATTTAACACGGTAACGGGACGCGTATCAAGATTATATATAGGGAGAGAGGGGTTCGAGCACACTATATATATAATCTTGACTCGCATCCCGGTCAATGGGAAATTATTGTATTTAACACGGTAACGGGACGCGTATCAAGATTATATATAGGGAGAGAGAGCTTGAGCACGCTATATATATAATCTTGACTCGCATCCCGGTCAATGGGAAATTATTGTATTTAACACGGCAACGGGACGCGTATCAAGATTATATATAGGTAAGGTCACGAATTTTCTGCTTTGTAACTGTCGAATTCCGCGTTTTTCCGCTTTTTAAATTTTGCATTTTTCTGTGATGTAATTTTCCCCAAGAAAGCTTAAAATTTACGATCTATAAAACCAAAATTAACACACTTTACAGAAAAACACACCATTTTAGATTTTTAGGCTTACCTTATTATTACTGTAGCGGTAGCCGACCCTCTATATCGAGGAGTTTTATATTTAAATATTGTTTGTTTTGTTTAATTACGTATCGTTTTCTAATATTTATATTGGTTTATTCAAGACTATTTATACATTTTGTGTTTTGGACGTTTTTGGTGCATTTTTTTCTTCTTCTTTTCATCAAAATGTCGTTTTCCGCGTTTAACCTCAATTCCGTGATTTTCGCGGAAATTCCGCAACGCGGAAAATTCGTGACCTTATATATAGGGAGAGAGGGCGGCACACTATATATATAATCCTGACTCGCATCCCGGTCAATGGGAAATTATTGTATTTAACACGGCAACGGGACGCGTATCAAGATTATATATAGGGAGAGAGGGCGGCACACTATTATAATCATTTCAATCTTTTCATTCAAAACATATTGCTAACATGGTTTCAACCAGTATTATTGTTATTATTACTACATTAATAATTATTTATTTATACAATATTACATTTCAATTTTCAGTAAGCTAGGGGGCTTAAAGTTGACCGGGACGTGAGGCAAGATATAGCCGCACTTTCAATGAAAGCTTGAAAATGAAATTTCAAAAATAGTTTTTGCCAGAAATGACTGAAATTGCATCTTTTTTCTAGTAAAATGTAACCATGAATTGTTTTGAAGCGACGCAAAATATTTTGGTATCAAGTTCATCTATCAATATATGAAGGATAGAAGATGCCATTTTGTGTGTGGAAGCGCTACTTTTGAATAAACTGTAAATACTGGCAAAATGTCCACTTGCCACAAAATGACTGAAATTTCATCATTTTTCTGGCAAAACGCAACCAAGAATTTTTTTGAAGCGACACGAAATATTTAGGTATTGAGTTAAACAATTAATATATGATATGAAGGGTAGAATATGCCATTTTTTGTGTGGAAGCACTACTTTTGGATTAACTGTAAATACTGGCAAATATGCCCATGCCCACTTAGCGGGCATATTTGCCATTGCACTGGCAAATTTGCCAGGGCTGGACAATTCAGACACCTGCCAGGAATGATATAATATTTATACAATATACATTAGGCCCTTCACAATGAATGTTATGTTTCCTGTTGCCGCCCGCCCCGAAATGCCAAAATCCCAAAATAATTCATTATTTGAGATGAATTCATCATTTGTATTTTTACCTTAAAACACCATTTTTTCAAATGGATTTTCAGGTAGACTTGCGCTGGTTCTCACAGATGCACCTTGGGATACAATATCCCAAGGTGCACTGCGGTATTTATCCTCGGATGCGATGGCAGAGTTCTACTTCTACAGCGTAAAGTAATAGCGTCGGCCGTCGAGTTCTGAACGAGACTTGTGCACGATGAATGATACAGCTATTAAACTCCCTGAGCTGCCGAAAAATGGTTCTGTGAGCAATATCATGTGCGATCGCGATATGAAACGATTGCAAAATAAAATAAGAATGATTTGCGCCCGGGATTTGCGATTCAAATGATGAATTTTGATGGCGATCTTTTTATGTATCAATCCGATTTCTCGTTTTTCTCTCGCTATCAACAATTTCGGTGCGTTTTTCTCGGGTTTTTAGTGAATCTGATGAAATCCCGGTATATATCGCTTTTGCTTTAAAAGTTCGTGCGTTTTTTACCAAAATGCGTTTTTTCTGGGGCTTAATGATAGATGGTCATGCGGTGCAAAATTCGACTATATTCCCATGTGTTGCTTGATCTCTACATTGCATTGTCATGCCGATCCAACTCTCGAATTACAGTTACTCTTGGTGAACTTTGAAAACCCCTACTACTCAAACAATCATGAATGTCAGGCCTAGTTATTCTATCTCCATCTGTTAACTTTAAAAATAGGCCGCAATTAATTTGTATATCTTGTATGATTTTTTTTTTAAATAAATGCCTGAGGGTGCTGGACAAGATTTTCTGTTTCTTGTTTCCGTAGAATCACAGTTACTCTTGTTGAACTTTGAAAACCCCTAGACCCAATGGTGGCTATACTATCGTTCATGCTTCACTATACTATAGCCACAACACCCTCCATAGACACACGACGTCGCGAAAATCACATTTTGAAATCAAGATTTTCACATCAAATATAGTTGAAATCAATCAAAATGCACTCACATGTTGTTCCTAGAACTCTTGGTAATACATTGAGTTCATGAATTTTGATCAAGCATCCTCATTTTGGGGGAAATATTGAGGTAAAAAAACGGCAGTGCTGACACTCAATGTGAATTTCGCGACGTTGTGAGTCTATGGAGGGTAGTGGTACCGTGTATCGAAGATACACTTGCACTACGGTACCGATTGGGACTAGAAAACCCCTATTACTCAAACAATGATTGTCGGGCCTAGTTATTCTCTCTCCATCTGTTAAAAAGAACTAAATTATTTTGATCTGTATGATGCGCTTGAAGTGCAGTGCATGCAAACACGCTAATTTTAAGAACATTTTCCACTTAAAAGAAATCAATTTTCCACATGCATTATAAAGCATTAGAGAGATTAGAGAGGTTGCCCATGTTTCTGTGTCATGTATGTGGGTGCTAGCACCATATAACTACTTGTATGTGATTAAACGCATGCGAATATGGTATTAGTTGTATCGCATGTTTTGACTCTGGTAAAATAATGAATAATGAATAATGAATAGTGACCGCCCCCTATTTTTTTAAGGTGCAACAGGAAACATAACATTCATTGTGAAGGGCCTTACGGTTACGCCACGGTACGGCGGTAACCACGCACAAACATTACACGATATTTACCTAGGCTAATCAATTTCATTAACGGTCAAGAACTTGTCAGTAAATGCTCCTTGAGTTGATTGACCTCACAGCTATCTTCACACGTTCAGCGTTAGATTTTAATGAGGAATAAAACCTATCACTCAGTCAGCAGTGCGCGAAAAACAATTATTTTGGGGATTTCCTCAACCTACTTATTTGCAGCTTGTGTGCACAATAGCTCCCTCTACAGTTATAAAAATGTATTATTCTAAACTGTGAGCCCTTGATTGAGGGGGCAATTCCAAGTTACCATAAGGCCAGACGACAATGGGTATCACGAGTATTCAGGTTAAAATATGCGAACGAGGTTACCTGATCAAGTGAATGGGACGACCGCTTAACAACGGTTTAAATTAAAAAAATAGCATTTACAATTGGGATGATTAGCCATCCCGAACGGTTTTGGATTGGACAAATTTTCTTCTAACCTATGATGAATTTTATGGGGTCATATAATCAAAATCCATCGTTACATTGAAACCAACGGAAATTCAAAATTAACGGCCGTTCGTAGCCACCGTCGTCTGCATAAGGCAGACTGAATGAATAAGGGACCGTCGAAAAAGAACGGGAAATGGACAGACTGCAGAAGACCAGGGAGGTGTCAAATAGTTCTATTTGACACCTCCCTGATAAGACAATAGTGATATTATAGTCAGGGGCGTAAGGGGTCGTCCAAAATTATCGCCATTTTCACTTACGTACAGAGCGTACGTAACTTTTGACCCCCGACCCCCTCGAGTTACGTACGCAATAAATGGCGAAATTTTAAAATCCCGCCTCTCAAGTTACGTACGGTTGGGGTATATTTCGACCCCTCCCCCCTCTTACGTAGGGGAGATGCGGGAGAGTTGAGCCATTTTTTATATTTTGTGTCACCATATGCGGAAGAAAAGTACAAACCTGTAAACAATTAGTGTAAGATAAACTTTAGAGTGTTGTTTTCGTTGTGAAACAATAACCGTTGGGATAGCAGTTAAGGCTTATTTATACAAAAGGTTTGAAAAAAATTGGTAAAGTGGCTCAACTCTCCCTACAGTATGGGAGAGTTGAGCCACCATTACAGGAGAGTTGAGCCAGCATGATAAGTCAATGGCTGGTGAAAAAACCAAAATCATATTTTTTCAACTTTTGATTTATTAATCCTTAAAGTAAATATGGTGCTCAATTGTTATTATCATGGCACAAAATAACATTTTCTCTCATTTATTATACATTTTTCACCTTTAGTCCAAAAATCAAAATGTTACTACATGTTTTCCCTATGCTCAACTCTCCCCATGACCAATGGCTCAACTCTCCTCATGGTGAACATTTTGTAAATAACCCAATCCTGTCTGGTGTAGAACTTTTGGTAGTTTACAATAGTTCTCTAAAATAATGGTCATATATACCCCCTTCAATAAACAAATTACCGCTATTATATTCTAAGTCTTGCTATGGGAAAAAAGACAAAACATTTATTTTTCTATTTTTCACTCAAAAGTGAAAAAAATGATTTTGTTTAGGTATCTTTGATACTGAGCACACATGACAGTAGAGTTTAACACTAAGAATGTCGTATTGATGCTATATAACAATATAAATTTCAGTAAGTTACTACTTTTCGAGTTATAGGGGGTGGTTCAACTCTCCCGGTGGCTCAACTCTCCCGCATCTCCCCTACACTTTGTACGTAACTGAAAATGGCGAAAATTATGGACGACCCCTAACAGAGGTTGGTTGTCAGGGGGGGCACAGCCCAAAAAAATCCTGGTTATAATAATTCCGTCCCGGAATTTTTCGTAAAAGGTTTCCCCAATTTTTTTCCCAGTCAGTCACCTCGTGGTAGGGGGGGGGGGGGGGGGGGGGGGGGGTAGGGTCAAAAAATTGCACGGTCACAAAATTTCGTCACAAAATGTCGCACGGTCACGACATTTCGCAGTACAAAAAGCACAACAGTCAACAATGTACTGCGAAATTTACTTTCTTTCCCTTTCTTCCTTTCCCCTTTTTTTCTCCTTTTCCTTTCTCTCTCTCTTTTCTTTCCCTTTCCCCCTTCTTTTCCCTTCCCCCCATTATTCCTGGTGGGTAGGTTTGAATTTCCTGCTGAGCACCTTCAGGGTGCCCCACCCCCTGCCCCCCGGCTGTTACGCCACTGATTATAGTATTATAGTATTTGAAGTGGTCATACATCTGTTTACTTGATGAAAGGCTGTACAGAGTTAACAAGGAGGAATTGCCTTGTAACCATGTCAAATTCCCAAGAGAACTGGATGTGGCTAGAAACCCAGAGTGGTAGTTCGCCTTTAACCATTGTTACCCAAAGCTTCTCATTGTTTTGATGGAAATCGCACATGTAATATTTCCCCAGGAATATTTCTCACTAAAAGATGCCCTCTTTAATCATTTTGAACATTTCTCACACTTAAATTTTTATTTTATCAGTCACCCAAATAAGGCCTTTTTGTCAGGCTGTCACCCAATAACTCCTACATTTGCCTTACCAGATGCCCAAGGGTTAAGTGTCCATTTCAAAACTTCTCCCACCCTTCATATTTTATGGGGGAAACTCCACTCAATCCACTAATGAGAGGAAATTTGAGATTAACTTATGGCCACTTTAAAGCGAAACTTTGAGATTTTTTGAAAAAACGTTTGTAACTTTGGAGATTTTTGTCGATTTTGGGAAACTTCAAGCATTTCCCTGTGACATAATATGGTGCTTAATATGGGATGATTTAAATGAAGTACCTCTTTCATATTGGATCAGTATAGACATTTTTTAACTCTTCAGGACAATAAATGTATGGAAGCTTAAAAGTGCCACAGAGAAATCAAGGAATTATATTGGTAAGTTGCCTTTTTGGGAAGAGAAGATGAGAAGTCATCTTCACAGTAGAGAAGATAAGATGACAAGATTCTGAATCTTGTGAAGTCAACTTTCTTCGGACGAGAAGATGAAATGACAAGATACTGGATCTTGTGAAGAGGACTTGTATAGATGACAAGATAATTTTTTTATGACAAGATTCTAGATCTCGTCAAGTCAATTTTCTTCGGACGAGATGATGAGATGACAAGATGCTGGATCTTGTAAAGAGGACTTTCTATGGATGAGAAGGTAAGATTCTGGATCTTGTCAAGTCAACTTTCTTCGGACAAATTATGTCACTGTGTGTTTTACAAATGGAGAGGGGAAAAACCATGTCAATCTCACATAAAGTTTTTCAAGTATGGAAATATACTAGCCTATGCTGATTTTACACTTTATGGACAATGCAATTTGTTTATTTTCATTTTTGCCTGGGATGTTGAGTGCAATTGTATGCTTACTGAATTAGCAAAGACTTATCATGTGTGACGGTCTGGGAACATTTGTCGTCAGTAGTCACTAGCAATACAGATACTGGTACAGTGAAATAGGAATGGAAATAAAATATTTAAAAAGCTTTTTTCTTTAATACGTTTATTTCATTTTAGACCACCCAAAAACAAAAAAATATTAAAAACCCAAAGGACTGATTGTTCTTTACAATGTTATTACAATAACTATCAGGGCATATCTTTTTCCGAAGGATCTTAGACAAATAATTAAAACAGCTCAACTATAATAATCCGCACACTATTAGTTGCAACATGATATAAATATTGAGCAATATGACAAGGTAAAAGTGTTTTACCAGAACATTAACACTATGAGAAGGGATTCAGTTATTTCCTGGGATAAGCTACATGGTGTATTGGTGTCCCAGAATGATTTATACCGGGAAAGGTGTATTTAGTTAGCTATGAATACCATTGTTATTGTTCAAACTGCCTGATTCTAACATTAACATGTTTTTAGCTTTCTTAGGAATTTTGTATTTTAAATATTTGTTTTATTCTGACAGAAATTATGGCCTCTTTTGTAAAAAAAATGCTAGATTTCAAATTTGACAAAAATTGCCTTTTTTGAAACTCATTGACCATGTTTGCCTCAAAGCTTAATTTAAAGGATATGTAGGTAATTTGCTGAGTTTTCTTTTTATTTTCCACTACAACATTAATAGATATCAACTGTTAGTGATGTTTTATGAAGCTATATTTGGTGGAAGTTTTGAAGTTTGGTGTGAGTTTTATCAATTGAAATATGCTGAAAGTGAAAAACAGGTTTACACTGATTCTCAGTAATGTCATGCCATATCGGAACGGATAAAGACATGTTGATGAAATTAACAGAGTAAGTAGTTAACATGTTCCCCATTATAATGCAGGCATTAGACTTGGACTGTAATTTTGTTTTATATTTTTTTCTTATTTTATAAATCATTCTGGGACCCCCTGTATTAAAGACACTTTGTGAATTCATCCAAGTAAGACAATTTTCACAACTGGTATGATGCCACACATTATGTTTACTTGTACCTGATTAATCAGCTGGCTGTTCCAGTGAACCTCCCTCCCACTGCAAAGGGGAAAGGTTTCTGTATAGTTCAATCAATGGGGTAAAGGTCAAAATGGGTCACAACTCCCTCATTTTCCCATAAGTTTGCTTCAAATGTTCAGTATTTTATCTATGATAATCACTCACATATTATCATAAAAAGTTGTCCTTGTTTCACTTCTAAAGATATTGAAAAAAACCCATTACCCTCTACATTATCAATGGGGGAAATCCCCTTTGACAGAGCCTGGGAATGGGTAAGTTCAATTGACATAACAACCCTACCAAGAGAATATGTTATGGAGTAATGAATTGTTAGGGGTAGGTAATTGTCGCTGAGATTTCTGACAATGGCTGAAATAGCACCTAATATGGACCTTTGTTGCACTCAACCAAAGTCTTGTTCACCTATTTGCCACAAAAAAACAGATCTTGAATCTGATTGTTTTTTAATGAAAAAATAGGAAACACTGATAGAATACAAAAAAGAAATGGACTGGTTGAACCTACAATCTTGGAAAAAAGAGTCATGGAATGGTTTGGTGTTAACAATGGGAAACTACCACCCCTTTCCCCGTGCAATGTTGAGAAATGTCAACGTCTTCAGCAGTTATTCAAGATCTCCCAACATTGATTGACGGGGTGTTGTTTGAGATGTCTTTCTTCAGTTCATAACAAACTAAATGTCAGAACAAAAATTCTGCACAAAATGTACCAAAAGTGTAACATGTTCCAATGACTTTTTCTCAAGATTGTAGGACTGGTTTGAGGCTTATGAGATGTTTTCAATTGCTGTTTTCCCATTATGGGCATCAATATAAGCATAATAGTAGGTTCATAAAAGCCACAAACACTTAAATAGTGATTGCTTTTCTTTTCTTTTCTTCAAGAGTGTTCTTTGTCTGCATTCCACATCATTTATCTAACATTATGCAGTGACATCACAGCGTAGTCGAGTGATCTCTGCAGCAGTACCCTGTATGTATCAGGATTCATCTCTGATCTTGTGGGTACTAAACACTTTCCATGGCGGCAGTCGTCTGCAGACGATAATTCCAAAATTTCACAAAATGTTTCAAAAATGTCAAATTTATTGAATTTCATCACCATATTTGGAATCACAATGGGAAATGCAATAAAATAAGTACAATCATGCCTAGTATTGGTTTAATAATCCTTGAGATAGACTTTGAAAGTTAGGAAGGTTTCTGAAAAATCTGTTTAGTATTGTAAAACTAATAGCCGTGTGGAAAGTGTTAAACCAGCGCATAACAATCATGCGCGCTGCTGTAATAAAGTGCAATCTTTGGCATACACTCTGACCTCACTACACAGAGTTGGATGAATGAAGTAAAATGTGCATTATTGTCTGAGGTTGTATCATTGTTGCACTTCATATTCCACCTTTCCATGTTTTATTTATTCTTTGAGAGTGTTCTTTGTTTCGCTGCATGTTCCACTGTCTTCTCATCTACAAAGAGTCCTTTTCTTCTCCTCACATCATTCATGTACTTTCTAGCCTGGTTCTCGTAGTCTGCCTTTTCTCCAAAGTGCATCAGTTCTTCCTCAGTGGAGGGCACCCAGTAAGGATCACTGGGAATCACCTAAAGGCATAGGAGAGGATCAAAACAATAGGATGTGTTAAAATAAGTAAGACATCTACAATCAAGGAAAAAAAGGTTGGCACACTTTGTCTTAATTACGGAAAAAACCCGCCCCTCTCCCCGGAGGCAATGTTGATCCGAGTCATATTATCAGAAGCCATGGTAGGTCCCCCAACATTGATTGATGGGGGATGGGGAAGGATATAAGAAAGGGTGAGACTTTTGCTTTCTATTAAACAGTGCTATGTCCCAAGTCTGATCTCAATTGCGAGCACAGGGATATTTGTAATAAGTTGCGTCAAGTGTGCCAACTATTATTTTCCTTGATTGTAGCTCATTTTGTTTATGAAATAAGAAAGGTTTAAAGAAAATATGTGCAAAATTAGTTTGTCCACAGTAGCCTTCTCATCTTAATCCATTTGACTAAACGATCCTAAACAGGAATTGAAGACATGAAAAATAGCACTTTTAAATAATGTTTTTGCCTTTTCTTTCAATAATCAATAATAAAAAAATATGAATTGTTAAAGATTGCAAGCCCAAAATCAATCATGTTGACCAGGTTTAAATTTGAGAAACTCTGGGGGCATCCATGGGCAAGTCAATTTTGCACATTATATCTTCAAACAACCATATTTTATAAACAAAATAATCTAGATCTTAGATGTTTTGCCAAGTGATGCTCAATACTGCTTTTATAAACCCCAAAAAATCATCAAACATGTATTAGTAAATAGGAGGAAATGACTGTCAGAAGTGGGTTAATTTATATAGAATTTAAGAAGGTTTCTTTTAAAACATACTTACCTCCCAATGACTGAAGAATAATTGCGGGCTAGCCAATCCACTAGTTCTTTTCCGTATCTCTTCCACAAACCCAAAACTCTCTGCTACAGGCAATGTAGCAGAGATATCAAATACAGGTGATCCCTCACGCATCTCTTCCTGTAGTACCTGCCCATTACGTTTGGACACCACACCATACATACGACCTACAGGTAGAAAATCAAATACAATAAACTATCAGAATCATCAGTGATAAACAATGTTATTGCAGACAATTCTGACAATTCATAACAAACCAATGTTTGAATATTGATTTCAAATCTTAAAAGCATTTATCAGCCTTCCTTTACATTGAATACAGGGCGAGTCAAAATAGTCAGGTCCCGTTTTCAAAAAATCAGGAAAAATACTTCTTGTTCAAAATTTGTTAATATTGTCATTGTTTATGAGAGTCGACATACTTCTTCATACCTGGTGATGTTTTCACGACAATATCATATTCCACGCCCGATTTACAACATATTTACGAAAAGATGTTAAATCCAAAGTGTTCCAAGTTTGGTGGTGGATGTTAATACTACTGTAATATTAGTTATTCATACAACACAACACACGGTATAACTGTTGTAATTTAAACCAAACTAACATGTTTTTTATTGAATCTCTGATAAATAAAACGGTATTGCATGCAAGGTATTTGAATATATTATAATATAACTCAGTATTGAACAAACATTTTCATAAAAATGGACCATGCACTGGCATGGTAAGATACCAAGTTTAAAAATATTGTGGTCAACATTTTGTTAACATTCAATAATGTTTGTTATAGGCTATCTCTGATCTCTAATTATTAAAAACATAACTGCAAAAACAATAGAATCTCTTTTCTTATTGTAATTGCCATAGGGATCCCTTAGATAAGTTGGAACAGATTTTATTTCACAGAATTTGGACAAATGCACATATCTCCCATTTCAAATAACCAATTTGAATGAAATAAAATGTATGGTTTAAAAAATCGGGACATGACTATTTTGACTTCACCCTGTAGATTACCATTTAATACCATATTTACTTTCCTGAGTATGGTATGTTTACCTTATTTTTTCTTGAATTACTATGCTTTCAGATGAATGAAGCAAATTTCCGTCCACAAAATTGCCAATAATATTTTTTTTACTGACATAATTTGTTCTATTAGTTAGTCATACAATACCATAAAGTTCTGTCAAATTTGAGTCAAATTTGGGAATTTAGTGTTTTGGTATTTTCTTTACAATAACGAACACATTTTGAGAATCAGATTGAGCACCTCCAACCTCCTGATGAATACTGTAAAGTATATTTTGCAATATCAATATTTTGTTAACAAAATCAAAAGAAGCCAGTCATATTTTTGGAGCAAGAAATTACTGTGAATTAACTTTTCTTTTATTGTCTGATCAGAAAAGAAGAATTTGCAATCATGATCATTTGCCAGTTGCACTCTTGCCAATAATTATTTTCATGAAAGTTAATATCTAATGGTTAAAGAGCCGCTTGGTAGGCCTGGCCAAATATGCTTCAGGCAAGTTGCTGGGACTCGTGCATTGATGAGTGTTGACAACTACAAGGTTGTCTGCATAGTCAGTGTGCATGCAGTAGCAAGTGTGTGTTTACAAGTTTTGACCTTATTTTGTCCTCAAATATTTATGTTAGCCAACTTAGCCAATTATAAAACCATAAAATCCTACACATGTGTACCACTCAAGTTGATATGTTCCAGGTTTTTAAGCAGCCCTTTAAGTGTAACATAAGATTTCTTACCCAATGCTTCTGCAGTACATTGTATATCACATTTATACATGGCTGCCATCAGTCTCCGCGACTGCACCTGGAAGCTTATTCTACATCCTTCCTTCACTGTGGATATAATCTGACCAGACAAAGGACCATAACCCCTGGGCACAAGACTATTTTTTGCTGGACTGCAAATAGGACTAGACAGTTCTGGTGAGCCTACTGGTGTTTTGTCTTCTGCGTACTCTGTATTACCTGATGGATCAACTGATGAATTCATGGGGTGTACATTTTCAATCTCCATGCCCTCATTGATAGTCCTTTTTGTGGAGTTCTCCACATTTGTTGCAATATCCTTCGGCTGACTTAGAGTTGCAAGAACTCTGTTGGTTCTTTTAGAATTACCTATGGCAACACTGTTATGTTTAGCGCCCTCTATTTGCCAGTATTCAATAGCAAAACACACCCCCATCATTGGCTCTTCACATACAGGTCCAGCTAGTGTTGCCAGTTGGAAACCACTCACAATGCTATTGTCAAATTCCCATATACTGCCAATTGACTTATCACTCTCCTTTTCTAAACAATGCCAGATATTTGGACGATTATAATCTTCTATTCTGTTCAAAAGAATATTAGGCCCATTTCGCTTTGGACCAAATGACCAAATCTGGTTAATAGCATTACGCCATTTTTTGCCTGCTTCTGTAAAAGCAGCCTCCATCTTTTGTTTCAGTTCCATTAATTGTGCAATGGTTCCCTCTGTGAGTGTAATGGTCCCTAATTGCTCTCCAGGTCGGCTACCTAACATCACCGCATAATATTGATCCAATATTCTGATCAATTCTGCATTCTCCTCAAGTATACGAATGATGTTTTCAGGAAGAGGCTTGGCTCGTAGACGAAAAGTACATTTCTTGTTAGATGTCTGAATTTCTAACTGTCGATCTTTTGATATCACAATTTCTTCACTTTCAAACTCTTCCCACATCTGGTTTTTACGTTGGATTGTGTTGATGTCGTCTATGACTTCATTGACCATGTCAATCTTTGGTGGAATGATGATGGTCTCACGGAATGGGATGATTGGTGCGGATACATCTATGTCAATCTTGGCAAATCTATGAACAAAAAAAAAAAAGTACATACTTCACCTGACAAATAGTTTTATCACAACAGCATTCACCCACTGAATTCTGAGTTCAGCTTTTACAACGGTTATTCATAATAAAAGTTAAAGCGTTTAACGGGTTCGCCATCGGACAAGTTTAAAACTGTCAAGCTTTCATTAAGATTAGCTCTGACTTCCACAGGACCGAATTATTACGAGCAAAACATATAAACTGCCTCCTCTCTATATACTATCATTATCTGCTCCATGCCTGATGATTTGAAAGTAGGTGCCCCTCTCCTACTTGAGAAATTGATGGATCTGGAAAGAGCTTGTCCACTGAACAGAGTTCAGTTCCGAGATGAGCCACCGATAGTATATACTTTACCTGACATAAACAAGTCACTAACTGGTTGAATTTATATTAACCGAGGAATTGAGAGGTTTCTGTTGAATCCAAATTGGATGTTGATTTACTGTTACTATGAGATGTATCTACTTCTGCAGTAGATGATAACAATTCATTAAAGGTCACTGGACCACTGAATGCGACAGGGACAAGCAATATCAACACATAAGCCTGCATTTGTTACAACTGCCTGGTTAAACCCTTAAATTATAATGTGCACTATTCACTTATGTAAGAAATAGTGGGGAACCTATGGTCCAAGGTTGGCAAGCTAGGTTTTGACCTCCATTTCAAGATCCCTACTCAAAACCCTCTTAGTTTCTTCCCTGTTAAGAAGAGAGGTTGCTGCGATCCAACTCACATATCGTCGCTGTTCTGTCAAAACCTCGTATCTCCATCCAGCCTTAAAAAGCAAGCATAAAGTAATACTTCATATGAATAACCTTTGGGCAGTCTGCTTAACATGTTCAAGGGCCGAAAACACATCTATCAAAACCTTGTAAGTGCTCTTGCTCCTGAACATGTATAAAGCAACACTTCTTATGCATAACCCTTGGCCAGTTTTACTTTATACATGCTGAAGGGTTTGAAAAACACAAGGTTTTGACAGAACAAAGACGATATATACTAGCTCATTTGACACTGACCTTTTCCTTAAATCATCCAGACATCTCTCTAGGTGTACTTCTCCAGCTGCTACTATGACATGCTCCCCTGTCTCCTGTAGTAACACTTGCACACAAGAATCAGCTTGATTTAGGAGCTTCAGACCTCTCAATAAAGCTGGCATTTCACCTAAAAGAGTGACAAAGTAACAGTTTAAAGTAGGCTTTCTCAACTAAATCTGATGATGCACCACAGTCAGTAAGATATGAAACCAACAAGCGCCACTCACTAGGCACTATCCTAGTCTTGGAAAATAAAGGCGGGGTCAAGGGACACTTGAACTCATTTTCTATAAACTTGTTAAATATACCTTTAGAATTAATTGTTATTAGGTTTTTAAAATCCAAACAGGTATAAAAAATAATTAATACTTGAAGCCATGCACCACTTGTCATGTGCCACTAGTGGCGCGCACACCACCAGTTGAGAATCTCTGGTATTCATTGCTAGGCCTTGAAGGTAGTAGATTGTCAAACATTGCAAATCTGTAGAATACATATTATGAAAGAACTTCATCTTTGAAGACCCCAGTCTTTGCTATTTAACTGATAACGGTATTGTATAAACAGCTTAGTGTACGAAGGTACATTTAATGTGCAAAACTGGCTGGAAAAGATAAAATAATAAAAAAATCACATATTAACACAGACCATAGTATAGTATTATTTTAAGTGAAACCATGTCATTCTAGTTGAGTATCATTAGTAGAGATAAGGGAATCTTATGGACACAAGGGTTTGATAACATGTTATACTTACTTAGATGTTGTGGTTCTATCGCTACCCGGACTATTGGTTGTGCAGCAAATGACATGGCTGTAAATGCAGGACAAGCCACAGTGCTGGACAATGTAGCAGATTTCAGCACAAGATTATCTAAACCACCAATGCCTGATAGAAAACAACACAAATGATGTCATGGTACATGATTGTTACTTTCACTATGAACTCAGTCTAACCTTAACTTTCTTCATCACTATAAACACTTCACTACTACACTGTAGGTGCTGGCGCCCTCAGGCAGGCTATAAAATGCTAAGGAATATCTTAAGATTTGTTGAAGCTGACTTGCGATCAGATAGGGGTCCCTCGCAGGTGACCCGGGTTCAATTCCCACGGCCTGATTCCCCCACCTATTAATTTGACCCATTTTTCTCCCCTGATAGTGATAGTTTTATTTACCCAAAACACGCCTTAGGGGTTAGAATTAATATAGAAGGAAAACAAATTGAGATCTGTAAATCATACCTTTGTGAATATGAATTCCTCGCGGCAGCTAGTCCGATGATTTTATCTCACCTTTGACCCCAACATCTCGCAATACAGGTCAAAATTACACTTTTTTGAGCCTATATACTGTGATGAGACTACTATTTTCTAGGCGTGTTTACCACGCTTTAATGAATTTTTAGGTTAAGTGTGATAATTATTGCATTAAATATACGCCTTGTAGTATTATATATAGTCTATTTGGCCATCACGAGACAGTGACGTAACTGCATATTCTACTAATTGCAGCACATAAAACGTGCGCCTTCTCGAGGTGCTGGCATATACACAAAAGCATTGAAAGACGGAAGATACATACGCGTGCGTAAAAGCTGCGCCTGTTAAGTTACGAGGAACTGTTCAGAGGAAGCCAAATAGAGTATAGTGATACATTTTTTTACATTATCTCAGAGATAAGAGACTAATTTAATGGTTGAAAATCAGCAAAATATGATTTTTTTTCTTCAATCTGTGACGGGAGGCCGTCCCTTGGAAACGCAGTTCCGTTCCCAAGTCCGCCCTCTATTGAAATATCAAACTTATTCTTCACTCAGTGGCAGACGGACCCCCGTCATTTGATGCATATCATGTGTAAAAATTTACGGCAATGCGTCACTAAATAGCACACCCTCAAGCCGAACGCGTTCCCGTTCCAGAGCAGACTGGTTATTGAACCTATTGATTTAAAAACTTAAAAACAGGTTGTGCGTTGTTTTAAATAGGCTGTGGATGGTGTCTTACCTAACACATTGCCAGCTGGTACCTCTTCCAACAGTTCTAGTTCTCTGCCCATAAGCATATACAAGTCAGAGACAGTAAATTCAGTTATGTGCAGGTTACTGACGTCAGTTTGATCGGTAACATTCTCAATCTGTTCCGCCTGGCGATAAGAAGAATCACACAAGTTTTATTAACGAGTTGTATTTATTGGTCATGAATAGAATATAATGCCAGTATGTAGTTTTAAAGAGCAAAATCTATTGGCAAAATTGAATTGTATAGCACAGTCAATTACTTGGTGTTGCTAGATACAAAAAAGCTTAAATCTGGTGAGTTTCTTTAAAAAATATTACAGACTAAGACTAACCTCTTTTATCTGCCCCCCCCCCCCCCTTTCTTTTCCTCCGGCTGAATGAGCCCAACAGAATATAAGGTTTTTTACAGCCTAATCACTTTATTTTCATACTACAAGCATTTGAAGGACATCTTTTGATGTCGGTAGTACTGTTGTTTAGTGCTTAAATAATACCTTTGTCACTGTTATAACCCCTCATTCAGTATTCTCCTGTTGTCACAATTTTAGCACTTCCGACAGTCAATGCAGAATTACACATAATTCACTTATCCAGATTTTTCACTTATTTGGCCATTGCTTGATCTCATCATGTCCGGAAAATCAAGGTCAATCAATTGTGTTAAGTTTCTATTTTCTATCATTAATTATTGGGAACCTGTGCTATGCGAATTTGTCTTTCAACCATTATTTATAATGTACGTAAAATGAATAAAAAAATCGGAGCAGCTCTCAATGTTAATCCACCTTATTTTTTTACAGACAAGTTATTTTAACCGAAAATTCATACAACCATTGACACTTACTCCTTCCAACGCTTTTCGTGGATCATGTTTAGGACCTAGTACCAATAGCTTCTTTCCTTTCCTAATAGTGCCACTGAAGACTCTAGCAAATGCTACAAAGGTATCTTGCTCTTTTTCAGCTGGCTTATCATCTGATAGAATAAACGTCTCATTATGGTTGGAAAAGGACACTACTTTGGAAGCATCTTGCGCTGAAAGAAAGAGGATTAAAATTCTGTTGGATTTATATATTTTACAGTAAATATGCTTTATATTGGGGATGCGCACGTTACACGGTTCAAGCGTGTAACGCACGCATAACCCGTGTCCCGTAAGCAAAACAAGGTATATGTGTATGCGGTCTAGATTTTACAATAAGCTTGAAGTTTAAATTGCCGATAAAACATCGATCATTTCACTGCCAGTCACATGATTTATGAGGATTAAAAAATGTATGATAATGTTTCTAGAATTAAATTGTTTAAAATTCCTAAATTTAATCAGGTAGAAACAGCTCCATATAACAGCGTATTGGACCAGCCAGCGGAAGCATTGTGGTAATAATCAATCAACAAGACAGAAAGTCCCTCCAGGGCCATGTGGGGGGGGGGGTAAACAATCATCGGAGATCACTGTATGATACTGGTATACGTTACACGCCCGTATAGAATGACTCGTGTCACGTAACAGAAATTACACGGACACGGGATAACTCATGCCGAACCTACTTTATATGAATTCGTAAATATATTAATATGTATGAGCTTAATCAAATGTCATTATTATTTCTAAGAGGAGATGAACAGCACCAAGCACTCAGACCATCTGGTAAATATATATAACACATTTGTTAATTTTTGCCAGTTTCACTACCATGAGGATTTGCTATTGACCAAACAGTATAGTAGAATATGAATATCACAGATTAAAACACATTCATTCACTCTTTAGTAGTTAAAAACCAATGTGAAAGTAGGAAACTAAATTATGCAGAGTGCATTAAAAATGTTTAATTGTACTCTGTGTGTGTGTCCTACATACTCGCTATGCTATGATTTGTTATTAACGCAGCACACAGTTTGCCGATTTTTACTGCAGGTATTATCAAACTTGTTAACATGTTTTTATTCGTTGAAATGATAATATTTTAGAGTAAAGAGTAAATATTACAGAGTAAAAGTATCCACAACATTGTAAATGTTCTGATACATGGGTTTGTTATCAATTGCCATTTCTTACCATTTGTTGAGTTTGTCTGCTCTTGTTTATCAATCATCCCCTTGTCATCTGCATTCAATGATGCTTCTGCTGCTGCTTTCCTCTCAGCATGCCTCTGTCTTGCTTGCTCTCGTCTATGCTCAAGCTCCTCAGTTGTCAGTGGTCTAGGAAAGTAGATGACATGACACAATTAGGCAGGGAAAAAAACCCTGTTCCACAGGTTAACAGACATTGGTATGGTTGGTCTTTCAGGTTCTTTTGTATTTTTTTTGTATTTTTTAAATGTTCAAACAAAATTCAAAAGTGTTTCAACATTTTAGAAAATTTGAAGAACTTGTTCCAAAACAGTAGACATGTTAGCTGGGATACAACACACATTTCCACATGAGGCCTGATGATGATGGAACAGAGACTGTGCAGGGACTTCCAACATAACATGTGCCCAGCAATCAGGTGAAGTGATGATTTCACGATTGTCCAATCAGGACGCGTCAGGACGCGCGGTCATTTTTTGAAAGCGTCCAGTATGCACTTCCGAGTTTACGCACGTACGCATGCATTGTTGGAATTATTTCCATAGCATTATGACGCTGACTATAGATGGTGTGACCGGTGACGTCATGTATTTACAAATGGGACACCCTCTGTTGATTCCCTCCAGGCAGAATATACAGTAAAGTTAATGAAGACAACATGAAATTTCTTTCCAATGAATTGTAAAACTCATTTATTTTTAATTTTGTTTGTGAAATGCGATAGCTTATATCATTCCTAAGCAAGTTTAAAGACAGTTTTGATAACAATTTGCTGTAACACCACAATCTAGTTAAAAAACCTGATCTGGCCTATGTAAACTATAGGAACTCTTGCCCGGTGTGTTTTGTCTCAAATCAACAGAGGGCGTCATAAATGTAAACAACGGTCACCTCATCTATAGCCCTTATAATAAGTGCACAAGTTAAGGCCAAAAATAGAATTTGTTGTGTTGCCCTCAAGTGCCGACAATCTTGAAGTCAGGTCGGTCGGTCAATTTTCCTGGTTTTTTTTCATCTTTCTTTTTGCTGACAAATATTACTGACAGACCGTGGTTCATACATGTCAAGACAAAATTGGTAAATTTAAATTTTACTAATGTTTCTAGAGCGATTATAGTGTAAAAACAATTTATTCAATAAAACATATTCATTTTAAGCACAAAATAGTAATATGTTGACAAATTGGGTAAAATTTAAATTGTAAAAAAAAAAAAAAATCTAGAAATACACTGCAAAAATTGCAACCCTAATTTTTGAGATTTTAGGGTCGGTTGCTGAGGGTAACACAACATTTTGTTCGGCTAATGTTGCACGTATGGTTATATCACTGTCCATAGGACAGCCCTATCACTTCAACTCACCTTTGTCTATTACGTGGCAGGGTTTTGTTGTCTACAGCAAACATCTTGGATATATAAACAATGACTGGGGCATCGTCATCAGACAAACAATTCTGAAATGCTGTGGAAACAAGCACAACAAACACACGTCTATTAACAGCATGTGTATGCATTACATTTGGCATCCTTCATCAATTTACCATTATCAAACTGAATGTCACATCTCGGACTGATTATGGTATGAAGACATTCACATTTGTTTATACCTACCTGAAAATGTATTCATCCACAATTCCACATGGTACCATTACGTGCTATGTGAAGTCACTTTCAGATTAGGCATTGTTTGTATTGTGCAACATTTTTATTGCAATGGAGTTAAAAACATTCATACGTCATTGCAGCAGGCTGTAATACGTTCTGCTATTTTGACAAATGCCTCTGCCGCCATCCCATGTTGTGACCTCAAGTGACTCAGCATGGCTTGTGATGAATGTCTGTAAACTGCAAAATGAATAGGGTCACCACCCCGTATTGCATGGTAAATAACTCTTAGTATAAACAACCTTTTTGAGTACATACCTGTTTTGAGATCCTGAGACTGTTGAGGTAGGGAGTCCAGCCGCCGTCCACTACTACACATTAGCTTCTCTATTCTTTCTTCATTTATTTCTAATGGACTAGGGTGCCTCAAACACACCATATCTGTTAAAAAAGTATATATAAAAAGTATATAATAAGTAAAACTGATACATATAAGAGAGAATATCACATAAAGCATTGATTCCTTCAACCATTTTGCTGACTTTATATTACCAGTTTTCAAACTTACAGTGAACTTGACTTCCCTAATCCAAATTAGCGTGAAACATGTGGCTTTTATCTGTCCACCCAGTAATCAAAGCTTACCCGCAATTTTTGTTGCATAAGCACACAGCAGGCCCCTGCATACATGCACACACACCTCTGTATTAATTCACTGCTGTAAGGAAGCCCATACATTTGAATCTGATTTAAATGGAGGACACTATGGCTAGTGCAACTAAATGTTGTTGATGTTTTTGGTGTAAAGAAGAAAACAAATTCAGACCAAGTCTCATATACCCTTTGAAAGAAAGAAAAAATGATAACAACTTACCTAAAGCTGCCTTGGCAACTGGTATCCATTGGTTACAGATAGCTTGTAGATGAACCTTAGGGTCATTGTTCCTCAAATCTCTTGCAAGAACTTTCAATTTCAAAGATTTGATGATCTTTTCTACTTTATCTTTATCCCTATAGTAAGTAGAAAACAGAAAATAGATAACAAAATTGATCCAGGGTGTTTATTCTTCTGGAAACACTAAATCATTCCACAAATTTTTCACCCCTTTACCCACGAACTAAATCCTTCCACGAAATTCATATTATTCAACTTGAATTTTTGATAGCAGTGTTAGAAATAAGAAAAATAAACTGGATTAGCCAGGTGGAGATTTTGGTTATCTACCCCAAATTTTAGTTATCAGCATTTAGACTCTGACTTTATGGTATTAAAATCCTGGTTATCCGTCGGATAATCAGCAGGGAAAAAATGGTTATCTGTCAATTTGGTCATTTAGGATACACGGATTACCGCTATTTCAAACACTGCTCGATAGTGTTGTACCACCTTGCCAAAGAACTGTTGATCTGATGATGCTAATTTTACCACAAAACTGAAATTCTTCCCTGAATGGATAACATTATTCTTTAATCTCAGTGGTGAATAACTGAAGAATAGATTCCCCTTACTAAAATGCATAGATCTAACATAAATGAGTTATTCCACTGACTATAAACAATGCCACGTGTAGGATTCATTCAGAAATGAAGAATCTAAAATCAACTAAAATATCATAGAAGTATAACTAAAATGATTCATATTTAAATATTTTATATCATAAGTTAAAGAATAATCAAAGATGGCACCATAAATATATCTTGATTATAGCAAACACTTACTTTTTTCTCATAACCTTGTTAAAAAACTGGCTATAGATAATAACTCTCTTTGAGTGGTCCATTTTTTAATTTGACAATAGTTGATGTGTCAATATGACATAATAATTATTTTGAAGCCTATGACATACTACCCAATCGCTCGGAGCGATTTGCCGCTGACGCTCCTTATTTGGTAAATAGCACTCTTCATAAGGAGCGCAAGCGGCAAATCGCGTCGCGCGACTGTGTAGTATGTCATGAGCTTCACACTTACCTTCTTACTAATACCGTTTCATACAGTGACCAGATGTTATCCAACACAAACTGTACAAACATTGGTTTCTTGCCTTTAGCCTGAAATAAATACATAAAGAATCTATGAAACTGCATATGAAACAGGTTGGTTAATTTTTGTATATCCATTTCAACGGCCATTTTCAATTACTTGTAAATAGTTTATAAAACTTTTTGCTTTTTCTGAAAGCAGTGGATGTTGAGCATATGTGGTGAAAAATCAAACAAACTAGCCGAGTTGGTTTATGAAATATGGTTGTTTAAAGATATCATGTATCAAATTTGTTTATGGTTCACATGTCTAATTGGCCTTCTTTTGACTACTTGAATACAGGTGCAAGTCTATAATTAGGGCCTACATCGATAATAATTTCCTTCTCCTCCCCAAGGTATAATTGTAAAATAGGTTTTTGTTTGGTTCAATATGATCAGGGAAACTGTAGTTGAATCAGTTCAATATTGGCATGAAATATATGAAAAAGTATTCCAAGCGTATACTCGCGCTATTTAGGTGTACGTAAGTGTCATGTTAGCGTTTTGCACGCCCCGGTCTTCTCAATTCATTCGCTCCTGTAAGCAGGTTCACCAATATGGGACTGAGTTAACTATAGCATCAATAGCATGAACAATATGTGATATCATCTAAAATTACTATTCTCTCACCTGTGCTCCTTTCATGATACGTTTTGTCTTTGTGTTGAGGTAGAAATCGCCCCATAATGTTTTACGAAGTATATCAGCTTTCACGCCTAATTTGCTTGCATACAGTTCAGCAAACTGGTTGGTGCTGAAATATAAGCCAAACACCACAAGCATTAAACAGCTTATAATATGCAAATTGCATGATGTCTAAAGTCTGCTTTAGCCATATCATGTGCGTTTGGATTTGGACAAACCAACAAATTTATTAACAAATTATTTCAGATTTGAGATTGTATTGCCATATAGTGATGCCATAAATATTTTGTGATGACAAGGTTATTATCATCCATTCATACCACGTTTATCTTGTTTAGTGCATATGGATCTTCATGTATGTTACATACCTAAATCCCCATCCATCAATGGCACTAGCAAATATGACATTGCCTTGATCTGGTGAGAAATAGATATGAGAATCATCTGTTTCTTCCAACCCATCACTCCAGTCATACACCTGATCTGAGGCAGATATTGGCTTATCCTGCTTACTGTCTGGACTTGACGGAGGATTCATGCTATCACATTTCTGTGGATTAAAAATGTGTAAATATTTAGATGTATTTTAATGTATTTTTAGGCCAGGGCCCCAGCCGTTATTCGCTCTGCCTGGACCCCAGCCGTTATTCACTCCGCTCACGACGTTACTGTCTACCAGCCCCCTATATTTTTGGGTTCTGGCTCCGTGCCTGTTCACACCCAAATAACATTTGTTTAAGTGGAGAGTAATGTGTTTTATGGAGAGTATGAACCTTCACGATATGGAGAATATTTTCAAAACATAATCAAAACTTTCAGATGATTTCAGTTCTTTTCAAAGAGTATGATTTGTCATTTTATACACTTCTCTTGTTATTAAATTGACAAGATTAGTTGGTTTGCCAGGATCAAATCTGGGGCTCCAATGCATTGCATTTTTACTGATTTAGTCACAATTAAAGAAAAGGAAAGTGGGATTGAAAAGTGGGATATTCATCAATCCTAATACAAAATCAACTATGCCATCAACTACCTAATCTATACATTAATTTAAGTCCATGTCCAACCAAAACCTCACCATAGAAGCCTTCTCAAACACATCTGATGCAAACAAATTGCCCACTACTGCATTGACCTGCTCCATTAATTGCTGTAGATGGAAATGTGCCTCCGTTGGTGTGTATTTGAGTTCAGAAATCAAACGATCTATCTTATTCAGCACTAAGCATGGCTTGATGTTCTCTAACCAGGCTTGACGTAGTACAACATGAGTCTGCACAAAATAAGAAATAAAGTACCATGATAATGCTGTAATAAATATTGCGCTAGTATAACTTTTAATTCTACTAATGTAATACATTGTAATTGTTACAAATTACTTATTGAATACACAAAATAGTGGAATTCAGATAGTGCTATAAACTTGGAATATACTTACGTGGAAAAATGATCAAAACAAGTCATTTGTATTTAGACCAAGCATTTTAATACTCCAATAAAGGGGAAGGGAGGGGGGGGGGTCAATTTGATTGCGGGTATTAGGTGTTTAGATTCTAAACAAATGGAGAGCACATAGATATTAATAATGATTAAATAATCAAACTTTGGTTGGAAAATAGAACAACAGGAAAACTATAATCACCGCCTGAAAAAATGGTTTTTTCCCGGCAAGCTACTTGCAATTTCCCGCGAGAGAAAGACCTCGGAAGTGATAAAAAAGTCACAAATCACCCATAGAAACATTGATATAGTTTTTGAATGGACATTCACAAATTGAATGACAAGTGAAAGCATGTAAAAAATCACCTTCTCTGCACATACTTACAGTAACAAAGATAGCGAACTACAATAATTATGATTCCAATAAACGCGCCATCGCATGCACTGTGCATGAAGTAGAATGATCGAACTGGGTCTTTTCATCTCACCGCCACCGTTGTAGCGGTGATTTTCAATTTTCATGTTTGGTTTCCTAACCTAAAAATCAGGGGGCGTAATAACCATGTGAGTATGACATTATTAGGACATTCCCATGACGTAATCAAAGGGCTTCCCCATGATTACGTCATTGGAATATTCCTAATAATGTCGACCCGTTGTACTCATTACCACGTGGTCATTACGGCCCCTGATTTTTGGCCTTTGTTCTATTTTCGTAATCTTTCATTGGAACGATGACTTGGTCATTACAAACAGTGCGATTTCTTTTTACAATTTACAAATATTTTCACTTACATTTCTTTTAATTACAACATACATAAGTACATGATGATTGATGATGATAAATACAGAGTAAAACGTGATTGAAATAAGATTTAGCGATCGTATCGTGACTGATTGGACGGCGATTGCGTGATTGTGTGCATTATAAAACCCCAATAATGATTCCGTGAATCTCGTGATGAAATCTAACACCATTTGGACAGTGTTGCCTCTTATGTGGGCCCTGTCTCCGCCCTTGTTCACGATCGATCATTGACGATGTGATGTTTGATAACACCCACTTGGGCGCGATGTGTAGTTTAATCTATAGATATGACGGCCCTCAAATGAAAACGGCACTCATTCATAAAACTTTCTTTTCGAAAACGATACGATAATCAGAATCAACAAATGTTGTGCTTCCCTTATCCCTTGATTCGTGTACATAAACGAAAAAAATCATATAAAAGTCATATCAAACATTAAACAAAGAAGATAAACTACAGAAATGAATTTTAAAAATAATGAAAATTAGAGACAAAACTATATAGGGATTTTTATCATGTTACCACACTAGCGATTTATGGCCTAACGTAAACCAACTGGCAACAACGTAAACACGATGTATTCCGATTCCAAAATGGTAGCCTCCATAACGTCATGTTGTGGGCACGTTGTGGGTTAAATACGCTAATAAAGTGAGAGTTTTTGTACCATTAGTACACTACAATAAGGTTTGGCTTGCCTTGTAAATTTTACACACACTGTATTAAAAAATATCATCTGTTTTTCCTACATTTTCGATTTTTTTTTTTTCTTCTTTTTTTCTTTGAACATTTTTTTTTCATTTTTTTCTTTCTCACTCTTTGCATTTTTACCGCGAGAGGTATTCATTTCCCGGCAAGGAGCTTTCCGTATTGCCTACTTTCCCCCGCGGTGACTATAATGTAAGAAGATCGACCAACTTGATGGTAATCAGTAGTGTAATTAGGGTCTTCAATTGGGGTGGGGGGGGGGGGGGGGGCATGAGGAGGGACTGGCCTGTGATCAGGGGCATAACTGACTATGTTTGTTGATAAACATAGAGTTTGTCATTTCATTAAGGGGGGTCAGGGGGCAAGCCTTCTGACAGGGGAGTTACGCGTGGTAATCATGCTTAGCAAACACCACGTTGGGGTTTATTACTGCATACAGATCACATATTTGTAACACGAACCTGTGGGCATACACCTTCCACAACATCTATTACCACAAGAGCTCCATCACATAGACGTATTGCTGTAGATACTTCACTGCTGAAATCTACATGGCCTGGAGAGTCTATCAGATTCACTAGATATTCATCATCACCTGATAAAATAATAGGAAAATGTTAAGACAGTTGAAAATCCACTATTTTTTTCTTAAAACATTTCTGGTTAAAATAAACTTAAACAGTACTGAATTAATTGGTTCATTGATTAATCTCAAATAAAAACAAACAAACCAACACCAAAACACACAAACAAACAAACACCCCTACACCCCAACAAACCATTAGCAACAAAAACAACAATTCAATGAAAGCTGCAAAAATGTTTATAAACTTTTCTCAAATCAATTTAATACGGGATAATATGGTTACCTTGATTACAGTGTAGGGTGATGGCGCTAGATTTCATGGTGATACCACGCAACTGTTCATCCTCTCTGCTGTCCATATATCGCATTTTTCCGGCCAAACGTGACGAAATGATTCCGTTGCTGGAAATGAGAGAGTCTGCCAAAGTTGTTTTTCCTGGAGTAATTAAATACAAAGTTACAGATAGATTTGAGCCATGGTGTACATTGTTCAGGGTTGGGATGGATTAAAATCTTATGAAAATAGAGGTAGTCGGACGTAACTCATTACAAAAGTGTTTGTTACATGACTCGAACCGGAATAATCCATATTCCCCTTCAAGCTATATTTGACAGGTCAGCATACTGATGGGACCAAACTAAGGATCGCTGGTGGTCTCAGTTGAAGGTCATATCCTGAAAATTTGGAATGTAGTTTACTTGGGTCGTAAAGATGTATAGTGACGTCAGCCTGATGACCTCAATAAGTATGCTTGATTTTACTTCCTATTCAAGACAAATGGACTAAGAATAAGAGCGGTATAATTTTGATTCATGGCAAATCCTAATCTAAACACACTGTTTCTGAATCAAACGCAATCAGGGATGGAAATAAGACCCGCCCGCCCGCCCGCCCGCCCATAGCGGGTAACTTTCGTGTCGGGCGGGTGAAGATTCAAAGGTACCCGTCCGACTGGCGGGTAACATTTTTGAAGCTCAAAGTGTAAGTAACAGTAAGTTCAGGGTAGTTTCATCATCAGATGATCGTATGATAGAGGAGATCAGGTTGATAGGAGATTAAAGAGAGTATTGGATTGATGAACAAGTGATGAATACGAGGAGCTGTTACGGGCTAGGTTTACAGTGGAACATCGTACAATAAAGACAAAAACATGTAAATGTAGTTTAAAAGTAGTCTTGCATTTGTTTGCTGCAAAATGTTATGAAAAAACCTTGGGTTGGTAGAATTTTTGTCGGGCAGGTAGATTCTGTGAGTTACCTGCCCGACTGGCTAGTTGAAAAAAATCTGAAGTTCCATCCCTGAACGCAATACACTGAGGAATACAACAGATTGATTGTAAAACCCACTTGGAATATTTAGTTTTCCTTTCACGAAATTTCTAACAAAATCTAAACACAGTCTTATCTGTGAAGTTATATTTGGTTAGTTACAATTAGAATGGAATGAATAAACCAATAAGACTAGAGATAACAACTTTCCTGGAATTAGGGTCTATTTTGTGTTGAAATATTTTGACTTACCATGATCAACATGTGCCAAGATACAAATATTCCTTATGTTGGCTGGTTTCCTTTGCAGCTCAGCCAGATGCTGAGGCGTTACAGTCCTCATGATTAGTGTAATACTAGGAGAGAAAACACAGACATGTTTAACAACTTTAACATCCCTATCAATGTGTTCATTCAATTATAAATCCGACTATAGTAGTACTATTTATTACAAATTAGCTCTGAATCCTAGCTCTATGTAGGAGAGCTATGGAATGAAAGCAAATGAGTCGACATCGCGGGTGGTCGGATATTTTCATCACTATTTTTCAACTTTTCTGAATAAAATTAGTCAAACTTTTGCTTCAGATATCATGTTTAATGTTCAAGTAATATTTATACATTGGTAAAAAAAAGCTCAACTAGCAACTATTGCCAAGAAATGCTGGCTTGAATTTCGACCACCCTATCCCCACTACAGTTACGTAAATCGGCAACATGGACTGTCTATGCTTCATTTCGTAGCTAATTACTATACTAAACAGGTGTTGATGGGTCGCATTGGGCTGTAGATGCAATAAAATAGTTTAAAATTTGCATGACTTGACCAGTTTTAGCAATATAAGGCAAATTACTTTTGGTTATAACTTTGTGATTCTTCAGCCTGCAGACATGGTTGAACCATCAGTTTTTATTGTAAAGTACTTTGTTTCCATGTATTCCATTTTCAAAGAGATATTTTTATTTTCAAAATGTTATGAACATGCCTAACATTGAAGCAGCGTATTGCGTACATTGCGTGAAGCATCGCTCAGCCATAAGTGTGATAATTTGGGGCGCGATCATCTAGGGAGTAGGGCCTACCAGATAGAACACCTACAAAATGAAACAACACATAAGTGTTGGCAAATTTATGACGAAACACATAGGAATAGAACAATATTTAAAACATTTTTGTTTTATTTCAAAAGTTTTCAAATTTCAATTAAAAGACCCCCGCCCGCCCCGTGGCATTTCAACTCCAAGGCCTAAACCTTAACCATCTCCCGTAGCCCACCAGTCACTCTTCCACCCTGCCCCGCCCCGCCCCGCCCGTGGCATATCTCAACCCAAGGCCTAAAGTTCCCCGCCCAGCGGCTTATCTCAACGCCAAGGCCTAACCTTAACCATCTCCCGTGGCGCGGCGTATTTCTCCAATATTTGTCCGCCAGCGTGTCGCATACAGTATCAAATCCCACATCTGACACCATGTTACGTAATTTAGATTCACATGTTTTGTTTTATCAGAAACCACATTATTTCGTTACCTTATGACCCGCTGCCGCCCCCCCCCCCCCCCCTGCCCGCCCTGCCGTCCCCGCCCCGGCCCCGCCCCGGCCCCGCCCCGGCCCCGTCTCCGCCCCGCCCCGGCCCCGTCTCCGCCCCGCCCGTGGCTTATCTCAACCCCAAGGCCTAAACCATAACCAACCCCGTGTGGCGCAGCGTATCTACAATATTTACCCGCCTGCGTGTGTAGGGGTGCGTGGGTGTAGTGCGTGTGCGCGTTTATTTTGCATGGCGCACTGCGACGCGTTATGTGCTACGCGCCGACTGCATGGTTACAGTGTACGCAGAGAAAAACAACATGGCCCGTAGAAATTAGTCTCAAAAGCCGGGCTGAAAAGGCCTAAATTGGACATCATTTTGCTCATATCTTGGTCAATTCTGTACGGTTTTCGGCCATTTATAGCTTATAATCCGTGTCAAGTCATCATCTAGTATCAGTGCAACGTTCGCGGCGTTTAGACGCAAAATGAGAAAGCCTTTTCAGGATACATACTCACATACAACATACGGTGAATTATAGTAAGATATTACCAATTTGCAATAGTATACCAGACACTGAGAGTGAGACAGGCTAATGCTAGGCCAACTAGGCCTATTTTATATCTAAGAATATGTATTATAGCAAAAGCCTATGTACGATCCAGTTTCATTGAAGTATTTTTGTGATAATCAGCTCCACTTTACATCTAAAAGTAAGTGCTCTGCAATACTTACAAGCGTTACATACGCATCTGAAATGTTCTCAAAATATTACTAAAAGTTGCGAAATCTCACTCATCCATGTTCACCAGTGACCTTTGACCCAACAGCTGCTGAGTCTAGGCGTTGGTGGCGGAAGACAGAATTTTGAAACGTTCAGACGACGGCGGCTATGCGATTTCAGTAGCGGCAAGACCTGATCGTAAGAACACAGCGGCAACACTGGATTGATCGAGTTCTTCCCGCCGCGAAAGCCCTATGGACAGTATTATTTCAAAGTTCATAGTTTCAGGGGAAAAATTCATTTTTAATATAAATAACAAATGTGTAACTAATAAAAGATGTAATTTGTGACCCAAAAAGAGGCAAAAAGAAGTGACTAGCGCGAGTTTTGAACCAACACCGCACGCCGCGAAAAGATCGGTAAAACAGTCCAATGCCTTAACCACCTGGCCACGCTGATGCTACACGCTGCTATGCTACATAAGTGGCGCCAGAATTTTAAAATATGTAATGACTTGTTATTGTCATTATGGTCCCGCCTATTTATCATAAAACTATCATATTTCAATTTTAGGTGTCAAGTTAAGAACCCGGGGTTAAGAATTTGCATCTAACACCACGCTCCCAAGGTCAAAAATCCTCAATTTATAGCCCATATTTTGAATTAAAATGCTCATATCTCTTATATGAACCACACAAAAATCCGTTCAAACGGAATATTGAGCAATAGTCTGCTAATTCCTTTTACAAAACAGAATGTTACCAAAATAGGAAGGCACTTCCACACTCAAAAATATATAAGTGATACTGTGATACTATCGTCAAAAATTTGAGTGTAGAAAGGGAAAAATCGCCCCCAAAATGGAAGGATTTTTGGTGGTAGCTTTGTAACCCAATTACCCATTCTCCCCCTTTTCCTGTTATGGACCCCTCACATGTATCCGTGTGAGCTGGGCAGCCCCTTACCGTCTTATAGAAAAACTACAACAGTCCAACACACGGTGAACAATCAGCAAAAAATGTCAACGGGCGCCGTGATTGATTTTTTTTGTCACCGGGTTCATTCTATACCGGTCCTCATCGGCCTGTAACCGGGCTCACCACCTCCTCACCAGGTCCTCACCGGCCAAAACGCCTGGGTATAGTGGCCGAACCGCCTTCATAACGTCATCAAACCGCCCTTTATAATAAGCTGAGCGCTCAAGCTCGCCGCTTAACTCACATTCTGTATAGCTGTATTAGTCACATGTATCCGTGTGTAACAAATTGGTGCACACGGTGAGGAGTGAGGACACACGGTGAGCCGTTTCCCGTCCGTTGAACACGTTCAGAGGACTTTACCGGCCATCCGCGCCTGGCAGGAATAGTTTGAGCATGCTCAAAACTCCTGCCGTGTGAGTAAAAGCGGCGGTGAACGGTAAGCTAAGAGCCCGGATTGAGGACGGTATAAAGACGGCGCAACCGCGGTGGTGGTAGGCGGCCACCTTACCGTCTAATAGAAATACACTACAGAGTCCAAAATCAGTAAAAAATGTCAACGGGCGCATTGAATTTTTTTGTGGTCACCGGGTCCATACCGCTATTATATACCGGGTCTATACCGGGTCCTCACCGGCCTGGTACCCGGGGCTCACCGTCCTCATACATTTATAGCTTACCGTTCTCACCGGGTGCATAACACCTCCTCCCCATGCCGTTCTACACCGGTCTGTACCATATCTCACCGGCCTGGTACCGGGCTCACTGGCCTCACAGTTCTCGCGTACTGGCCGAACCGTCTTGATTACGTCATCAAACCGCCCTTTTTAAGCTGAGCGCTCAAGCTCGCCACTTCATTTGCATTCCGGAATTCGTACGTCCAACATCTATAATACAACATGCCTGCTGCATGCTGAGAGTCCGTTCCGCGATCATTAACCAGGCGGCATGCGCCCGTTCGCAGCCCGTCACTGAGATGGTCGACGTCCACCACCGTCTATCACCGCCCTGCGAAACGGGTGCGCCGTCCTTTTACCATATACCGTCCTCATACCGTCCTCATACCGTCCTCATACCGGGCTCTCAACGTTCGCTACCGCTAGTTACTCACCCGGATACATGTGAGGGGCCCATTATCGGTGAACATCTTTCAACTTCCATTTATAAAGACTAATATAATTGCGTATACCCAGCTTGAGGCAACAAACGCCGTATACCTCTATACAGCACACAGTAACTAATCACTCACATACACCCCCCCCCCCCGACTGCACAGACATTACACCAGTGCAGTGGCGTAGCTAGGATTTTTTTTCAGGGGGGGGCAAGATTTCTAAAATTTTCGTAAAAGGTTGCCCCAAAAAAAATTCTAGTCACTTACCTCGTGAATTTCACGTAAGTGTGGGGGGGGGGGGGGCTCAAACAATTTCGCACAGTCCAAAAAAATCGCCCCCCTGCCCCCCCCCCCCCCCCCCCGCCCCCCCCCCCCCCCCCCCCCCCCCCGCCCCCCCCCCCCCCCCCCCCCCCCCCCCCCGCCCCTACCTGAGCTACGCCAATGCACCAGTGTGCATGCACCGGGTTTAATATGAAATTTCGAGCTTAAATTTTGTATTTAAAATTACCGGACTTGTTTAAGAACTATAATTTTAACATGCAAACATTTAATAAAAAAAAAGACACTTATAGACTCCATGTCCATTGGTTTTGGGATTATTCAATTTAGTTGTAGGCCTACCTAGGAATGTGATATTTAGAATTTTTTGATCCGTGATTGCGTGTTAAACCAATACGAATTGGCTAATTTAGGCAAATCGTGTCCAGCAGCGTCTGAAAAAGTAAAACAGCTAATTTCAGGAAACTTTTACATTAAAAGCCAAAATTTCAACCCCAATTTCTTGTTTTCCCAGAATATGTATTACCCCCCCTGTTTGTCCCGCCCCTCCTCATGTTGATGCTACACGGTGCAGCCATTGTGTAGCAGCGGCAGCAATGGGGCGACGCCCCCAACCACCACCCACCCTTTCCAATGTCAGTGGCCCCCCCCCCCCTCCCCCCCCCCCCCCCCCCCCCCCCCCCCAAGGAGATGGCTAATAATGTCGTACACAATTTCTGGTCAAATGAACCTCAGTCGCTTTTCTTCTTTTATCATTATGACAATTGACATTGACAAACAAAACTAAGATAGCTGCGACCGTCGTTCAATCAATTAGGTGTATAGTTCAGCCTCTATACTACTGGCAACGCCCTAAGTAAATGTCATTCTTATCCATCAAACACTACAACGTGTCTCGTTGTCTCGCCCACCAGCATGGAGCTGAGAAAGGAACATCACATGATGGTGTAGGTACGTGTGATGACAAGTGATGACGTTAGTTGTAATCATCCGTGTGAAAAACTACCCTTCCTTACCGCGGATTCTCAAAGAAGGAACAAAGTGTAAATAAGGATTATATAGCTCGACGAATCATAAAATGCTGATTTTTAAAATGTTGACTAAAACATCATTTTTGGGGTCAAAATTTGCTACAAACGAAGCAATTTCAGTTTTTGGTAAAAAAAACTCGCTAACTTTGGAAGGTATTTTTTTGACACAAAAATGTTTAGTTTTTAAAATGTTGACCTAAAAGTGCCAAGTGATTTTGGAGCTAGAAAATCACATTGTCACTGTCAGACTGTAGTGTTGCGTTTTGGTGCCACTACCGGTGAAAATACGTACTTCCATGGTAGGACGAGGGTTTCAAAAACAATATTTCTTTACAATTATCTGGGTTTTTTACAGTATAAATTAATTACAATCATCATTGATGCTTCAATTAATAATTACAAGATACTGGTTTTATTTTACAAATTAGTTGTCGTCCATTAGGCCTATACATAATCATGACTATACGGTTAACAGGAACACCATTATAGTATTGTCGCCTTACGCCGACATGTCTTTTTTTTCAAAAAATCCCAATATTTTCATTAAGCACGGAAGTCAAAACAGCCATTGCATTTAAATCAAGTGACCTTGATCTTTATTGTTATAATCTTGCTGCATAGCTAGTTAAGTAGAACATATACAATAGATTTGGAGAGACGAGGAGAATTTACTATGCTGATTTACTATGCTGGTTTTTTATTTTCTTATTCTATTCTGATATTCTGTTCTGCTATTTTTTACACTGACAATATTTTTTCTTCAAACCTGCTAGCGAGTTATGGTATAGGGGGAGGTAAGTAATTAATCAAATTGTAAGCGAATTTCATTAACTAAGATCAAGAACATGTCCTTTTATCCTCTTTATATAAATCAAGGTACTTTTTGTATTTGTAATAATCCTGATACCCGGATCAAAGGCCTATCCCATGTGACCTGAAAATCAGCCCATTTGCTCACACACGTCCCTTTAATGACAGGTCCTTGTTACATTTCCATTTATATGAAGACATCCCAGTTTTCTGACTTAAGCCACTATTACCATGATTTACACCGAGGTGTCATGATAGGCCTATAGGGTCGTATTTCTATCTGGTCCGTTGTCACCAACAGTGTTGTCACCCGCGTTGTGGATGGTCCGCGATGGAGCACAGACATCATGCATTTCCCTCAGTCACTTTAAAAAATGCAATCTGGATGTAGACCTACAGTTTGCGAGACGGTTTGTGCCTGGCTCCCACCTTTATGAAGGGTTTCATGTATATATATCCTGACTGTATGATTGACTTTTGGTTCTCAATGTTTGTGCCCCATTATCTTGTACTGTATGAGTCGTATTTCTAGCCGCACATCAGGCCCGTTGTGGCCCGCGTTATGGATGGGTGGGTCCGCGATCGGATTGGATTGGAGGCACTGACATCGTGCATTTCCCCTCAGTCACTTTATCTTTACTGTAGCCCTAGGCCTAGTACAGGAAACCCATACGTTGGTGGTTTTTTTCTTCCCTACCTAGGATGGGGACAGATAGTGAAACATGCAAAATACCCTATGATGAATAATACCAACTGATGACAAATATCACTAAATATGATTTGTTGTACTAGCCCTAGGCCTACACATGTTCTAGGCCTACACATGTTCTCCTGGATGTAGGCCTACGGTTTGCGCCGTTGTCTTGGACTGACTGTACGGTAGGCATAATTGCGCAGCAGCGGACCGTGCCTGATTTTACCTACCTCATAAACAAAATATGGTTTGTTTACTTTTTTAATTTGTCTTATCGGTGCGTTCACGGCTTTTAGATGAAAAATGAGGGAGCCTTTTAAGGTAAGGATACACCCCACACCACACATACAACATTACGTGAACTAGTAAGACTTTCACCGCCCCGGATCCATCCTATTCCTGCCTCATCCTACACACACCATCATTTATCTGGGTTCGAGAAACTTAGGCCTAAAGGGCAACGCGATTCTTTTGTTTATCATATCGTATAAATGACTATAACGCTATTAAAGCATCTTAATTGAATCATTGTCTTAATGCAGAATTCTTAATGCATTGGTAATATAGTGACTGATAGGGTCAATCACCAAAACGATTTCCAATTTTGATACTAATTGATATGAGTGGATGCTGGTGTACAGAGGGGAGGCTTTTATGTTAATCTGATAATGATCTTGTTCACTTTCACAATACTCTCGCAATGATAAATAGAATTATGAATATTTTGTCTTTCAAAATTATTGATTTATGCGAATGCGACAAGTAAGAATATCATCAAGATTTATGGGTAACATCTAACACAGGTGTATATGAGCGGGTATTCCTTAAGACTAGTTTATTTGTGGTTGATTATCTTTTTAGATATTTATGAGTAGCCCAGATAGATATATACGTGAATATCTTCCATTTATGAATATATTTCAGATATCTGCAAGCCAATATCTTCCAGATATATCTATTTAGAAAATATCTCTCTCAGATAATTATGAATAATTATAATTCGTTCATACATTCTTTCTACAGTTAATGTATCGGTAATATCTTCCAGATAGAGAATACGAGTATCTTTCAGATGAATGTGAGTGAAAATCTTCAAGATATCTATGAGTAAATATTTACCAGCTATATATGATTCGAAAATATCATTCGGATAAATATTTATGGGAATATCTTCTAGATTGCTATGAGTGAAGATCCTCTGGAAATCTATAATTAAATGAGTGATAAGTGAAAATCGTTTAGATTGTTTGAGCTGATGTAAATGTTAACAGTTTTGAATAAAAAGGGGAAATATATATTAAAAATGCAGACGCGGTCTGATATAGGTCGTCCGTTTTTAAGGGTCGATAAGTGAACATTTGACCCAAGATGGTTGCAATCAGTCTTTAAGTATGGTTGCAATCAGTCTTTGTATTAAAACAAGAAATGTCATTTTTTGATGTTTTCAGCTTATTTTACAACTTTGCCTCAGATGACCTTTGACCTTGATATGTGACCTTTGACCTCATTGACATATGACGTTTCCCATGTTGCATGTAGGCCCTATGATCCAAGTTTGGTCGCAAACAGTCTTTGTATGAAAAAAGAAATGTCATTTTTTGATGTTTTCAGCTTATTCTACAACTTTGCCTCAGGTGACCTTTGACCTTGATATGTGATATTTGACCTCATTGATATATGAAGGTTCCCATACTGCATATATGATCACGTTTGATATAAATTGGATAGATTGAGCCCATATATATCATAGCTATGAGTAGGCCTACATATTGGGTGTATTTCATCCAATTTTATCATTATTATGTTTTGGATCCAATTAATATTATCCACACTTGGACATCTCAAAACATAATCATGGTTGCAATCGGTCTATGTATGAAAAAGAAATGGGCATTTTTAACGTTTCAGCTTAGTTTACAACTTGACCTTTGACCTTGATATGTGACCTTTGACCTCATTGACATACGAAGGTTCCCGTGTTGACATATGAAGGTCAACATTAAGTTGCATCTTTGTACCAAGTTAGGTCGTTGTTGGACTTGTATGAATAAGAAATGATGATAATAATAATAATATAAGTATAATAATAAGTATGGATTTGTATGACATTTTGTATAACGAACTAAAAGCATTGCAAAGTCGTTGCTACTACAGAGTCATCAGAATCATGTCGCTTAATATTCGTATTTAAACATGTTTTATTAACATTCATAACCAAGAGTTACATAAGGAAGTATATGTTACTGATATACTACAGTTCATTTAACCTGTTAAAATGATCAAATGACTGAAACTATATTTGCTCTTCATTACATATATCATCAATAACTTGATTGAGTGGGGGTTTTAAATTCCTGGAAATCTATAGCATTTGTACGTGAAATACATACAGGTATCCTGGGACAGGTATATCGTTTGGCAATCGGGCCTGCGCCTATATGCTATTACCATGATTACTTGATCTAGGTAAGTGTTGTCATCATACAATGTATAATCTCCACAGCGTCGGTAAACCCAGCACATGTCGCCATGGTACGTTTTATTCTTGGAATAGTTATAAAATAGAAAAAATCTGAAATGTAGTAAGGACATTTATAGAAACAAATGGCTAGATTTCTAAAGCTATCAATACTATCAAATTCAAGTCTTGACCACCTTTTAACTTAGGTCTTGTTCTTATAGAGCGTGAGTAAAAAAGAAGTTGTACGAGAATGAATATTTGTTTAAAAAAGACCAAGCAAATTTGACCAAACAATGAAGCTCGTATTCAAAGATCATCGTCCGCTCATATGAAAAATAAGAATCACTGAAATTGATCCTTGCTATCAAGAGTTATGCCTGTTTTAATAAAAGAACCCATTTTGGGAGCTGTCTACGAAATGCTAAATCCTTTGAAACTTTCAAACTTAGTGAGGGACAATCTTTTAAATTTGAATGAATCTATACTCTTTGCTCCTCACTTATAGATGGATCATTTCAAAGGAGTTAGCATTCCCCGGACAGTTGGATTCGTTTATTAAAACAGGCATAACTGTTGATGGCAAGAGGCAAATCCGGTGATTCTTTTTTTATTTAAGAATGAGTGGAAGAATATGTTCTTTAAATATGTGCATTGTTTGAATATCTTTTGCATTTGAATGAACCGGCACTCTTTGCTCTCCACTTAGACGGATGATTTCAAAGGATTTAGTCTCACGTGGACAGCTCCGTAAAGGGTCTTTGGGATTACTAAGTGGGGTTTGTAGAGGATCTGTAATGCCATTATCGTTACAGATTTCACAAAATGTTCATTTTCGCTACATAGGTCAACATTGATATTATATGGAATAAGATTTTCTCAAGATGCAATTTTTTGTTGTTCATCTTGGTCCAGAGTTTTTTGGTCTAAATTTAAAAAATCACGATTTTCATTATTTGAATATAATGCGACTTGTCGACAGATTCTCAAAATGGTGGAAATATTGTACCATGTTGTAGATTCAAGTAGAAAAAAAAAACCCGTTTGTTTAATTTAAAGATAAGGCTTCAGAGAAGTTTTTGGTAAAAAAACCCCCGGTTGACATTAGTGCTAAAACAGATCAAAAAGGTAAAACATCTTAAATATTTGAATATTTTCATTTTTTGCTTTTTCAATATTTCCCTTTTATGGTGATTTTCATTATAAAAACATTTTTACGCCCGAGTTTTCTTACATACGTTAATTTGTAATAAGGATTACACAAAATATCAACATTCTTTTGTTTTGGTTATGTTTCGTACATTTTGGAACAATTATAGAAAACGTATATTTTAATGAATAATCATTTATACAAAGAAAATTCATTATTCTCAAGATATATGAGATTTCAATCACCTAATTGTTGTACAATTATTTGTATATATGTGTTGTACAATAAAATCTCCAAACGCCAAAAATACTTTCATTGCTGCATAAGATTTTTAACCTAAAACATCTTTTAAGCCAAAATATATGGTTTTTAAAAGTGTTATTGTTTAGATCCTACAATGACGTTGAGCAATCGGTATACTGCTTTTGTTCACTAGGATAATGTCCGATGACAACAAATTAAACAAAAAAATGTTTGTCGAAATTTCAGAAGTATCACATTTTTAGATGTAAATGTCTTCATTTATAAACAGCAAGGCCGTCACACCAGTGGGAGTCATCGTCAAGTTTAATCACTGCAGTTTTTGTTGATATTCGTGATTTAAAATACAAAAATGAATACGTTATATAACAATAGCACAGTCTGTTTTTTGAACGAGCAAAATTGGTAGAATATATCTTAAGTTATGGTATTAGAAAAGATTTCAGGTTCACAATAATTCCATATTCCATTCACTCCATATCTGTCTAAAAATAGCTTCAACCTTCGATAATAAGTTGGGTGGAGCAGCAAGCCCAAAATATTAAGTTTATCATTTGTTATGTTATAAAGATTATACTTTGAACTTAAATATGTTATAAAAACTAGTGCTGTTTCAGATTTTATAAAAAATATAGTTCAGATTTTGAGAAAAATCACAATATTGTATTGCTAGAGCAGATTTTAGTTTTAAAAATGAGCCCAATGTGGACTTTAAATGACCTCATGTGGCAACACTCTAGTGTCTTTTGGGCAAGGAAGCCCGCAAGGAAGTTCCCCAGCATGTGGGCATGTTGTCGATGGACACTGGTCTGCCAATTGCTGGTTGAAACAACACCCAAATTGTAATGTTTTTGCATGTTTTTGCGTGGTTGATAAATAATTTCTAGCTTTGAACTTCAATTTTTTATAGCAAGTAGTGCTTAGTGTTTCAGATTTTATAAATAAAAAGTTTAAATTTTGAGAAAAGTCGCGATATAGCATTTCTAGAGTAGAGTTTAGTTTCAATTATTAGCCCAATTTGGCTACTTGAAATGCTAAAAATAAAGCGTGGCAGTACTGAATTAGCTAGACAAAGTTGGGGAATGTGTCCATGGGCATCGTCCATTGGATATCTAGTATCTTGGCCTGTCAATACGTCAAGAAATGTATTCCAAAGTGGCTCAAAACATTGAGGCGCGTAGAACCTAATGAGGATTTAAAGCAATTATGTAAATCTTTGAGGCAAAATTATCAAATAATAGATATTTTGAACATTTTGAACATTTATACCACAGCTTAAGTTTATCAAACTTGTTAACAAAAACAAAATGGTAAAAAGGTTATTTCTCATGCATGGAATTGCAATAAAAACTTAAGAAAACAACGATAAATTTAAAAGATTGGTAATCGCGCGGTAAAAGACAATTTTTCATCGATTTTCAGTGCATTTTTGGTAATAGGAATAAAATGGTTCTTTTCTACCTTAAAAAATGGCTGAAGTCACTCTATGAGAAAAAAGGATGTCTTATTGAAGAAAAACATCTTAGTTTTCTTGTTATGCTGAAAATATGAGAGCAATCCATCAAATAATAGGATTATTGAGGCGATCACGGTTCCGTTTCCCATTAAAGTAACATTCTACGGAATGATCACATGCAACTAATAACTACAACATCTGTGGGCTCTCCATCTAACGACCATTGCACTGAACTTAAAGTAAGTTAGGGATATCTGCCAATGAAATATTACAAACAGATAACAATTTAAAAATCCTCTTCTTTTTATGACGCGCATTAATAATATTAAGGTTATTAGCATCATCATATTAATCGTAGGCTAACAGATATTATTACTTGAATTACCGTTTACAAGTATACTACGTCATGCGTGCGCGTTCGTTATCATCTAAATCTAAATTAATACTCAATAAAATTGCTTAAAGCAACATCTAATTGAGAAAAACAAAATGTCGAATGATGAGACAGACATAATGAGCTTAATCTACGTTACATGCTTTTTTACACCGGTTTTGAAACTCTCAATGGTTTTTGAATCTAAGACGGATGAAGGGAGGTTGTTCCACTCGGATATTGTATTCGCAAAAAAGCTGTATAATCATATGTAGACATAAAACATCACGCACATGTCAAAAGAAAGTACTGACATGAATTATTATTTATCATTTTGATATGAAAACAGAGAAATTGTAAGCAAAAATTCATCTGTGAAAATGTTTTAAAATTTCGAGATGAGACGTGTTTTAAATTCCAAATCCAATGATATTACATCCCTTTCAATATGTGTGCCAAAGATGGCCGTTTTGCGAAATGGCCGTTTGCAAATCCTTTACAAACCCCACTAACTGATCTCGTAATTAAATCTGTCCAAAGGGCACCACAAGACCAATTACACAACCGCAGCTTTTCCGTCACTGGTTTTCAAAGGCGTATACAGAGTACCACTAGCAGTTTGAATACTACATGTAAATAATAAAAATGTGGAATAAAAGGGTTCCAATGGCACATAATAAAAGATTGAATGCTACAAACATGTAAGTCGTGAAATGGACGTGATTTTTTTTCAAATGTTCAGCTTTGTATGAAATGAATGTCTCTGTTGATTAAAAGACCCTATAAGCCCTGCAGATAAAGGGTTAAATAAAAGTAAGCCCCCCCCTAAAATTTGATCACGTTTGTTTGCATAACTCCATACACAAACGTTCATTTTGAAAATTTGAAACGTTTATGAAAAGGGAAAACGCTTGGCTACCTATCAAGAATTTTCTTCTGTTCACTTCTTCCGAAACATTCACATTTCCCCAAAATGATGTTTTCAGAAAAAGTGACACTTTTCAAAATCGTCTCCAGTACTGTTAAAAATTTCAATTTACTTTATGTTTAATTAAAAGAAAGTCTTTTCTTTCTTTTAGCTGGTCCTCATTTAAAATTATAAATAAAATTATTTTTTATTTCATGCATGACTAGCCAACAGTGTCTACCATTCACGTCAATCACTTTCCTGTTTCGTTGGAAAACATCATTTTAGGAAAATGGTATTGAAAAGGGGAACTTTGTGTGGGTAGCCATGGGTTTTTTCCTTTTCGTAAATGTTTCAATCTCTCAAAACGCTTAATTGTGGGTGGATATATGCCACTTTTTTTTTAAACATCATTTTTGTGAAATGTGACTTTTTTGGGGAAATGAAATGGAGAATCTTTCTATGGGTAGCCAAGTGTTTTTGCTTTTGATAAGTGTTTCAATCTCTCAAAACCTTCAATTGTGTGTAGTTGTGTGTAGAGTGATGTAAACAAACGTGATCAAATTTTAGGGGGGGAGCTTACTTTTTTTTAACCCTATCACCTTATTTTCACCCTCGTGATATTGTGAAGTTTCAGATATTTAGTAGATTAATCAACAGGGAGGGATTTAACATCAAAATGAATTATTTTTTCAAAACCAATAGGCCTACCACACATTAACAAATAAGAAAGGTTTTTGCCGGAACGTCGATTAAAATGTCTTTGTTGCACAATTATTTTTCATTAAAATCACAAACCACTGCGTTACAAATTACGCTTCTCTACTATTCAGGAATGTCCTGGTGAGCATTACATACATATCATCAGTGACATGGGATGATCTGTTTTGACGTGTTGTTCATAGCACGCACTATTCTAGACTAATTATCCCGGCGGAAAGCACGGCAGTTCAGCATTTAGTATTGCCATTCATATGTACAAATGATCTCTGACCATGAAGCCAATCATATTGTACGATTGAATACATAGGCATTAGACTTTTGAAAAAATGAAGACATGATTATTATGAGCAGTGATTATCACCGAACCGCAACCTTCTAGCTTTAAAGTGCCTACCCCCTAAAAAACCACAACAACAACAATCAAACACCCAACAACAACAAAAGTACTTTCATTGAATATGTAATATTGAATGTCTTATGAGTAAAGATATTTTAGGAGGTAAATAGACTTCTAGTCAACGGGCATAGAGTTAATAAAACATTTTACCGAATGGATTTTTGTTCTCTTGTATGAATTAGAAGTATAACCACACCGTATTTATTATTATTACTCATATTTTGTTTCTTCCACTCAATTTTTATTGATTTTATTTCCCAGGTCAACGAAGAAAAGTAATCAGGTTTTTTTGGAATAAATGGATGGTTTCTAAAACCGCACTGTAATTCTACGTCCACGCATTCATATTTGGTATAAACAGTGACATTAAAATTACAGGGACGGCTAAGCAGGTATTGCAATTGAAGGTGTGTCTCGGATTAAAATCGATCAAAAGGAATCATCGTGAAAGACCACTTGTCTCAAGCACTGTCATGAAATAACTGAAAATGAACGTCGATTAAAATGTCTTTGTTGCACAATTTACTTTCATTAGAATCACACACTACTGCGTTACAAATTACGCTTCTCTACTATTCTGGAATGTCCTGATGAGCATTACATACATATCAATAGTGACATGGGATGATCTGTTTTGACGTGTTGTTCATAGCACGCACTATTCTAGACTAATTATCCCGGCGGAAAGCACGGCAGTTCAGCATTTAGTATTGCCATTCATATGTACAAATGATCTCTGACCATGAAGCCAATCATATTGTACGATTGATAACATAGGCATTAGACTTTTGAAAAATTGAAGACATGATTATTATGAGCAGTGATTATCACCGAACCGCAACCTTCTAGCTTTAAAGTGCCTATCCTCCCTAAAAAACCACCACAGCAAAAAACAAACACCCAACAACAACAAAAGAAGAAAAAAAGGTATTTTCATTGAATACGGTATGTAATGTTGAATGTCTTATGAGTAAAGATATTTTAAGAGGTAAAATATAGAATTCTATTCAACGGGACATAGTAGAGTTAATAAAACATTTTACCGAATGAATTTTTGTTCTCTTGTATGAATAAGTATAACCACATCGTATTTATTTCTTATATAATATTACGCGTATTTTGTTTCTTTCACTCAATTTTTACTGATTTTATTTCCCAGGTCCACGAAAAAAAGTAATAAGGTGTTTTTTTGAATAAATGGATGGTTTCTAAAATCCCACTGTAATTCTACGTCCACGCATTCATATTTGGTAAACAGTGACATTTCAATTACAAGGACGGCTAAGCAGGTATTGTAATTGAAGGTGTGTCTCGGATTAAAATCGATCAAAAGGAATCATCGTGAAAGGCCACATGTCTCAAGTGCTGTCATGAAATAACTCCTCAGCATTAATACATAACTCAACCATGAAGCTATAGATGGGGTGACAGGTGACGTCACTACACCGGGCGTTTGGCCAGCAGTTACCATTGTTCTTTGCCCGGCAGTTTGCGCGCGCATCCTGTTTTGTTTAGGACCCGTGCTTTTAAAACTCGCGCCAAAGCAATATAAAGGGCAATAAGGCATAGCGGACAGTGTTGTGGTCATATGCTGTTCACTCAAGCATGTATCGACAGTCCAGTCCCTTCGACCGTTGCGTTTGTTGATAAACATTGCTGTCACCCCATCTATAGCTTCATCTTCATGACTCGACACTCTCCCTCAATCCAGTCAAGCTGTATTCGCAACAGGCTGTATTATAGTACCCACCACATTTCTTAGCGGCCTTTTTAAACATGCAAGCCGTACAGGAGCGAGAGAGACAACAGCCAACGAGACAGAGATAGTAAACGTTCACGATCATCCTGGCTTTCATAATCTCTGGTATAAAGGATACGACAGCTACCGAGGTCAATAGGTGAACTCAATGTTATTTTATTAAAAAAATATGCACTCGCATGAGCGCAATTGTACTTTTTTTGTGTGCAATTTCCCCCTCCCCAGAAACTGCTAAATCTGTACATTTTGATATCGTCGTATAGGCCCTACCATGTGCGATACCAATCAATGTATCTCTACCCCATGAAGGTGTCATGCATTAAAAAGTGCCGTCGGAATTATTTATTTGTACTGACTTCGTAAGATGAAAACAATTGTTAAAATACATCTTTAATAATTTAATTTATTTATTACTGATTACCAAACACGTACGATAAACTGTGTGAAAAAATAGTATTTTAACAAACATCCTACATATACATTATGATTATAAATATTACAAATTCTAATTATGATTTTTATTTTTCATATTATGATTTGTTTTTAATATTATGAAAAATTATTACAAAGTTGTTGGATTAGTTTCATTATAATACAATTATCGATATGTCAACATACACCTATATACCATAATGTGTCAATATGTATTTACATGTATACAGTATAATATGACATATTAATTGAAAATCAAAACATAAGACAAAAATCCAATGTCATCACGGAATCACGTATCCGACCAAGAAATGACGTCAATTTCCTTCCACTCAGGATATAATTACATGACCACAATGGAATGATTTACTATGATGCACGTATATATCTATTTCCACCAACTACTCTGACTGATTGACTGATTATGTCTTGACGGAATGTTTGATATAAATCGTCAACATAATGTTTTCTCGTCATATACACAATATGCTTAAACCATATTACATGAAAATGGCGTCATTGCTATCAGAGAAAAACAACTATTGTACAAACGTATAATAAATAACATAATATTGAGCTTTTCGAAAAGTAAAATGAATTAATTGTCATACAATTCAATACGTAATGCCCTTTTACACTGGAACATTTTCAATCTTCCCATACGACGATTTCTCGTCATTAGCTAAAATACACCATTTGTATACAAAAGCATAAGCTTTGAACATGTTGAATTGAAAACCATAACCATGATAACAAATGATAACAGAAAAATGACATAAAAGGTATCAAAGAAACTGTCAAGAACACATAGGCCAATTAGAGAATAAATAGTAAATAATGTTGAACATTTCAAAAAAATAAAAGGTATTTTTCGTCATGCAGCTCAATACAATATAGGCCTACCCTATACCCAAAGAATTTCAACCTCCTTGCAACAATCTAGGATTTGCAATGACGATTTTGTCATATAAATCCTGTCTGTCTGTATCGTGATTGGAAAGGCTAGAGGCCGTCTACAAATAGGTAGGTGAGAGAGGAGATTGATTTCAATGCGAATAGGCAAATTTCGCATCACCACACCAGGAATACTCCATTCATTGCTGCCATGCATGTCCCGGTTTTACAGATTTTTCGGTATTGATGAAACAAAACTATGTCAGTTTGCCTGTTTTTGTAGTCTATGCCATGATATTAAAGTAGGACCCTGTGCACCTTTTAAAAACATTTTTAAGACAACGTGATTAACTTTTTTTTTGCCGAGGGTATAGATATACTGAATTTAGTACCTGATATATATAGTAAATATATATATATAAGAACTAAAATACTCGAGTTAGCCCAAAATGAATTCAATAATCAACTGGAAATATGTTAAACAACCTCATTTACCGCGCATCAAAAAACACTCATCATGAAAACAGGGTGTATTAAAATCATGAAAACAGGGTGTATTAAAATATTTAAAGAAAATCAGTACAGCAGCACATAAAAACCAAACGATGTACTCGAATCATCTTTATAAACCTAAAGTTTTAAAGTTGGATTCTCGACCCTAGATTAGCGTTAAGACCATGTGACTTGTGAGTGTTATTTTACTGTATTTATCAAGGTGAACACATATGTTTTAGGATATGAAAACCAAAACACTAATCATGTGATGCAGGAGTTTTTCAGTTTCGATAAAACCGTAGACTGGAATTTCCCATTACATATATTTGTTGTTTATCATATGAGACATTACATATCACGTGCATTATGAGGTATCTGGATAACATACATTGCGTTCAGACTGTCATATAACTTGTAGGTAAATGTAGGTTAGCTATAAACTTTGATGGTATAAACTTGCAGGTGCAGACACAATCACAGTGCTCACAGGTACAGCTATACCTACAAGTTAACGATAATTGTATACCCACAAGAAATCACCATCTTTGACTATAGCGTTTGTCCTAACATAACATAACATAACACAACATAACATAACATAACATAACATAACATAACATAACATAACATAACATAACATAACATAATATAACAATGAGCATTTATCATAGCGCTCTTATACACATTTATACAATGATTTTCACTTACTTCATATGTTTGATGTGTTTTGTAAATCATATTTGAAACGTGCATGGACCACACGTAGCATTAAACCTTGCATGAATCTATGTTACTATTGTTACCATGTAAATATTTGTCATATTATAATATTTCCTTTTTTGTATTTAAAACATTGTGTAATGTTTATGGAACAATGTTTTATGAAGTATTAGTCGAGAAGACTTTTGCCACTGTTCCAAAAGTGTATGTCCGAATAAATAAATAAATAAAATAAATGGTACCACAGCTTGTTGGTAGTGTCTGTATGGACACATTAATCTGAGAGCTAGTCATGATAGTACTTTTTGTAGGTAAATGTGACAACAAGAAGTGCTGAACATTAGTATTTACCATCAATGTTAAAAACGTATACTTGCAGGTATAAACTTACTGTAATAAGCTATACCATGTGAACGTGCATCAATAGTCTTACAAAAATTACCATCAATGTTAAGTTACCTTTTTACCTTGATGGTAGGTTAAACTGAACATACATGTACTAATAATTATACTTAGAAAATAAGGTAATACGTATACCAGCTTATAACCATGCATAAAAAGACAATTATGACCATTATGGTTTCTTTAATTATTAAACAGAATCATTGACGTCACTTAAAATAAATAACCAAGCCACAAAACGAGATGCAATTTATGTAAAAGTGTATTCCTCATATTCTTCATGGAGGGAGAATCCATATATTACTTAAATACAACATTCCCTGTATGTAACACAACGTATGCTTAGCCTGGGTTTATTTACTTCAACATGTTCATCAGCTTTGCAGACGGCCTCCTAGCGCTGTTTGACAAGCCTGAAATAATCAACCGTTTGGTTATCTGACAACATCATACCTTTGAAATAGCCTCACATGCTTTTAATTAACAAGTACTGGTAACTATTTTCTGTCGAAGACAGTACGCATGGTCAAGTATCAATATTTTGTCAATGTACGATTGTTGCATATGCAAATCTTGTGATCATTGAACCATTTCAATTTGACAATTCGTTTTTGAGCCGCCGTAAACTACCTCGATTTAACCCCGGATTTAACAAGGTTCGAAATGCAAGCTCATCTTTTACCCATTTTAAAAAAAATCAGAAAAGAAAGATTAAAGTTTAAAGAAATATATAAACAAACGATTAATACTACTTTGATTTTGCCTGCACTGATTGCCCAAGTGCATGATGGTATAGTGTTCCGTCAGGTCATGCGTAGTTCACGTACACATGAGACAGTCGATGATCGAACCGATTCAAATTAGGTAAAAGGGGGTTAACATGTTCGGCACTATTATGTAGCTGTAGTTCTACCAGAATGTCATACATTTGCCTTCTACTAAGAGAGACAGTTAAATACAATTTGCATTCTGTTAAAAATGCTTCATTTTCAAAACTTTTCAAAAATTCAAAGACGATTTGTCATATGTTAAATTTGCTGTAAAATTTCGTAAAATACAGGTTTATTATCAAGTAACTTATTCAAAACAAACGGTTAGTTTTCATTTTGCGTTCAACTTCTGTAATCCAAACGATAGTGTTCAATTGTTATAGACGATGCACAGTCTTTATTTTACAAAGACCATGACTAGATATGCAAATTATTCAACCATCTCTCCCATCCAGTATGTCTTGCTTTTCATTTGAATAGAATATACAGTACAATGATTTGCCACCATTTCAATTTCCGATGACAATATTGCAGACTACACATGCATTCGGTTTTTAACACCAGCCTTCCCGCCATTAACAGGTTATATCATTTTATGTATTGATTGATTGTGCAGCAATTTCTTGTCATTATATAAACATTTCCACCTTTTAAAGCAAACCCGTGCAGTTAAAGGCGGCGATTGGTGAATTATTACAAAGTTGCTTTTAATGGTTTAATTTAAAAACCACCATACACTCTTAGAACTTAGCAAAAAATGTTCTAGAGTTGTCCTGCCATGAGGAGAACTCGTAAAGCTTCTTTAAAGAACACAAAATAGTTCCCCAAACATGGATACAGAACCATTTTTTGTTCTACAGGGTGAATTTTAAAAAAATAGGACTCTGTTTCATGACAGTTTAATTCTTGGAATAATCATTGGACTATGACCAATTTAGTATCAATGTAAAGCCCAATTAATTATTATGATATCCTGAAAATATGAGATCAATCCGATGAAAAATAAGAAAACTAGCATACTTTTCGTAAACCATGTCATGGTTTGTATATTACAATGGGATCTACATGTACGGACCAGTTAAGGGCTGATATCCAAACTCTCAGCGGTGTTACACCGGTATTACACCGATGTTATATCGGTGTAATACCGGTATAACATCGGTGTAATACCGGTGTAACACCGCTGAGAGTTTGGATATCAGCCCTAATAACATGGTTACCTCTCAATACGTTACAATAATTATAAACATATAATAAATCTATCAAAGTCTTCACGAAGTAAGAGAATCGCATCCATCGGGGCAGAGGTGATATGGCACTACGTCGCAACCGAGGAATGGTTCGCAGAGCAGTCAGCAGTGTCACAAATGCTAGATAGAACAAATATCTGCATTCAACGTAATGCTGGACATTATGATTGCCTGAAATATGCTTTCCTACTGGAACTTTCTCCTCAGAGAGAACACTGAGCAATAATTAACACGGACATTTTGTATCTGTATTAATTAATGTCGTAGTAGTACTCACAGCTGTTATGTCTTCAAAAGAAAGACTTCTTTACTTTTTTTCAGTTGTCAAAACCTGAATTATGTGCAATCGAACTATATATAAAATATTGTTTGACACGTGCAAGGCCTATGGATCATTCTTAATTTGTAACTCAATGAGCAATCCAATAGTGGGTTCGAGAACTGTTTAACAAGATTTTGTTTTAATAATTCGCACAGAATATGCATGCATCTGATTTTTGGATTATTTAGCCCGTATCGATTTGTGCCAAGATTAAATGGATTTTACCAAACTAATCTTTGCTATTGACTGATAGATTATTTACTATTTTTATAATTATTGTAACGTAATTGAATCATGTTATTTACTGGTCTGTATAAGTAGATCCCATTGTACAAACCAGTAAATGACATGGTTTACGCAAATTATGGTAGTTTTCTTATTTTTCATCGGATTGATCTCATATTTTCAGGATTTTATAATAATGAATAGGGCTTTACATTGAGACTAAATTGGTCATGGTCCAATGATTATACCAAGAATTACACCGTCATGAGACAGAGTCCTAATCTTTTTCATTCACCCTGTATGAAGAACATTTTTTGGTTCTTCAATTTTCAAGAACCCTTTTTGAAGGTTTTATGAAGGTTATATAAAGAACCTCTCTCTTGGCAGGACAAAAAAAGGGCGGGAAAAAGGGTTCTTTAATTTCTTAGAGTGTATTCCGTTTCCATGACACGAACTATTTGATGAAGGGCGGGAGTGAACGAACTTTCAACCTTTCCATTACCATGTTAGCACATTTTATTACCACTGGTCAAAGATTAACCAAACCCGTCAAGCTTGTACAAATATACTTTTCGATATAATGATAGCAGACTGAATTTGATCAATTTGGTACACATGGTAATAAGATAATATCAGGTAAGGAGATGATAGCAAAATTCCACGTTCATTGATGAAACTCCATAATACAGGGATATGGTCAACTTATTAAATAAGCTCTTACATAATTTATAGATATCAGTGATGATAAATCCCCTGCATTCTACGAAGGCCTTTGCAACTATACATATTTAGCGGCGTAATGAGCTATACAAATTTAGCGGCGTATTGAGCAACATGATTCAAACAAAATTGCATCTTTCTCACCAGTCTGTTTCTCACCTCGTTAAACCTTTCAAGATTATAGGTGTGCAATGATTGATAAGCTGCTAAGTCGCTGCGATGGCTATCAAATGCCCATAAGGCGAGGAAAAACACCCCCCTGTTTTACGGGCCTGGCCGACCCACTTTTTGCGTTTTTAAACGATTGATTTAGAATTTTTAGATTTTTTTTTCTCAAATCACGACTGTCTGGTTGCATACGTTTGCAGCCCTACCATTTGTGCAGGTTTCAATATTGTATAATAATAATATATTTCAAAATAGTATAATAATATATTTCAACTATCCATTCACTTACACTTATATCATTATCATTATATCAAAACCTGAATTATGTGCAATCGAACTATATATAAAATATTGTTTGACACGTGCAAGGCCTATGGATCATTCTTAATTTGTAACTCAATGAGCAATCCAATAGTGGGTTCGAGAACTGTTTAACAAGATTTTGTTTTAATAATTCGCACAGAATATGCATGCATCTGATTTTTGGATTATTTAGCCCGTATCGATTTGTGCCAAGATTAAATGGATTTTACCAAACTAATCTTTGCTATTGACTGATAGATTATTTACTATTTTTATAATTATTGTAACGTAATTGAATCATGTTATTTACTGGTCTGTATAAGTAGATCCCATTGTACAAACCAGTAAATGACATGGTTTACGCAAATTATGGTAGTTTTCTTATTTTTCATCGGATTGATCTCATATTTTCAGGATTTTATAATAATGAATAGGGCTTTACATTGAGACTAAATTGGTCATGGTCCAATGATTATACCAAGAATTACACCGTCATGAGACAGAGTCCTAATCTTTTTCATTCACCCTGTATGAAGAACATTTTTTGGTTCTTCAATTTTCAAGAACCCTTTTTGAAGGTTTTATGAAGGTTATATAAAGAACCTCTCTCTTGGCAGGACAAAAAAAGGGCGGGAAAAAGGGTTCTTTAATTTCTTAGAGTGTATTCCGTTTCCATGACACGAACTATTTGATGAAGGGCGGGAGTGAACGAACTTTCAACCTTTCCATTACCATGTTAGCACATTTTATTACCACTGGTCAAAGATTAACCAAACCCGTCAAGCTTGTACAAATATACTTTTCGATATAATGATAGCAGACTGAATTTGATCAATTTGGTACACATGGTAATAAGATAATATCAGGTAAGGAGATGATAGCAAAATTCCACGTTCATTGATGAAACTCCATAATACAGGGATATGGTCAACTTATTAAATAAGCTCTTACATAATTTATAGATATCAGTGATGATAAATCCCCTGCATTCTACGAAGGCCTTTGCAACTATACATATTTAGCGGCGTAATGAGCTATACAAATTTAGCGGCGTATTGAGCAACATGATTCAAACAAAATTGCATCTTTCTCACCAGTCTGTTTCTCACCTCGTTAAACCTTTCAAGATTATAGGTGTGCAATGATTGATAAGCTGCTAAGTCGCTGCGATGGCTATCAAATGCCCATAAGGCGAGGAAAAACACCCCCCTGTTTTACGGGCCTGGCCGACCCACTTTTTGCGTTTTTAAACGATTGATTTAGAATTTTTAGATTTTTTTTTCTCAAATCACGACTGTCTGGTTGCATACGTTTGCAGCCCTACCATTTGTGCAGGTTTCAATATTGTATAATAATAATATATTTCAAAATAGTATAATAATATATTTCAACTATCCATTCACTTACACTTATATCATGCATAGAATATATAATTTCAGTAAGCATGGTAAGTAATGTGACTGTGATCAATGGATCATGTGTCCATGACTAAACAACAACATATCAATAACCATGATGACGTCATGAGTACACGTATTCTATAGAAATGATATTATTAATAACCATGATACATAAGCCAAAGAACAACCGTTGAACCACTCTCTAAAACTAAATATTAAACATAACTTAAGTTATAGAATCATCATTGAGAAAAATACAACCGGTTTAAGTATTACAACAACAAAAAATGTTACAATTATTTGAAGTTTCCTTAAATAATATATGCATATACATGTACATTTTCGTGGAATGGTCTTATGCTAGTACAAAAAGAAAATGCAGGTTTCAATACCAATGATTCGGTTCAATGCGAAATAATAAAAGTCTATTGTTTTCTGTTATTACAGTACAGTACAGGGGAATAATACGTTTTTCACATCCCCTTAAATAGATCAATGGAGATATTGAACATGTTTAAGTAAATTATTAATGGATTTATCTCGTGTGTATAATGAAAGACCCGTATAACATCTCGGCAATATTTTGCATAAAGTTATTATTTTATTTTCGTTATTAAAATATCTTAAATAGATTAATTATGCAGGCATAACTAGAAAAGCTAGAAAAATAGAAAAGCTGATCGAAGATATCATTTGACCGCTTTTTATCAAGGGTATCCAATATAACTTCTCAGTCGAGTTCTCAGTCAATTTTTAATAGTGTGTCGGATAATTAAGTATTGCATTTCTAACCATGAGTGCACAAACGTGGTCTTGGCTACGAAGAGTAATGCGTTCCCGGAATGCGTTATGTAGTTAATGTTGAACTCGAGCTCTTAAACAGTCAAAACATCTGGTTCAAAAGAAACGATAATTGATTTTTGAAATTGACTTAGCCGTGAGTAAATCCCTGTACTGCTATTGGTAGGATTTAATGACGTTACATTATATATTTTTTTCTCGAAATTATATTGAATTTATTGGCTTATAGTGTTCAAAGATAAGAGATTTCTTTACTAATTAGCACATTGTTGAAACATATTTATATGGACACCTTTATGGCTGTAAATCGGATATAGATATACGTATATGTATGTACACTTCAATTGGGAGGCTAGATTGGTGTTACTTGAGCATTTGAGTACAACGTATAGCATGCATGCAGTATGGTCATAAAATGTACCGGGTGGTTAAAAACAAGTTAACCCATTTCTGCATAAAGCCGCTCAAACTGATAATAGCGACAATAGCACAAAACAAGTTAACCCATTTCTGCATAAAGCCGCTCAAACTGATAATAGCGACAATAGCACAAAAGAGCACTGGTGTGCGCGATAGTGCGAGCAGTAAAGTCAATCGTATTAGGAGCATAATAATCGCGCTATTTTACGCGATAGCGTCAATAATAGCACAAAAGAGCACTGGTGTGCGCGATAGTGCGAGCAGTAAAGTCAATCGTATTAGGAGCATAATAATCGCGCTATTTTACGCGATAGCGACAATAGCAAAGTAGAGCACAGGCGTGTGCGATAGCGACAATAGCAAAGTAGAACACAGGCGTGTGCGATAGTGCGAGCATTAAAGCAATCGCATTATGATCATATGATTGCGCTATTTTACGCGATAGCGACAATCAATAGCGTCAGTAGCACAGAAGAGCACGAGTTTGTGCGAAAGTGCGAGCAGTATAATATATATAGCAATTATAGCACAGAAGAGCACGGGCATATGTGATAGTGCGAAGCAATTAGGAGCATATAATCGCGCTATTTTACGCGAGCACATTGTCACTTGCTATACAATAGCACAAAAGAGCACAGGTGTGTGCGATCGCGCGATTGTGTGCATCTTTCTGCTGCAATTGCACAATAGCACCTTCACATGTGCTATTCGCGCTAATTTGTGCGATGTTCTATTCTATATTGTGCTATTATCAGTTAGAGCGGCTTTCTCCATTTCTGGCAGCCATTTTTCCTTGCTATGTCTTTACGGGGGCACAGCACTAAATATACCGCCCATTGGATTACGTGTAAAATAGAGCTAAACAAGTCGCGATTTTGGGTCCTTAGTAACTCTTTTTGGAATGTCTCGAATGCTTTATTCTAACAAACGAGTATTAAAATTTCATAAAATCGTCAAGAATAGATACCATTCCAATTAGATTTTACGATATGATCATTTAAAGAGCGCCACCCTATTTTCAGCCCGGACGCTCGCCTTCTGACCGTCTCCGAGCATGTGTGTTCATCCACGTGATACATTTTCGGTACAATCGAAAATCTTTATTTTGCAATATCCTGAGCAAAGTACAAGAGATTATCTTTCATTTTAACTATAAAATGCTACCCTCACGCCAAACTTATTCCCAAAGGACCCCATTTATCACAACCTCGGTTTTTGTTTGCCGGAACTTACTACCATTTACACAAAACGAGGAGTGATTTAGTGCTGCGTCTTACATTTTTTTCAAAGCAGAGGCTTATTAAAGGCATATTATGTGATCTTTTCCAGAGAGCGCCCTCTATTTATGATTTTTTTAGGAAGTAGATTTTCTTGCAGATTTACATTTCTGATCATAAATCGTACATACATTCGGAGTTACAGAGCGATACGATTCCTAATTACCTCAAAATCATGGTTAGCCCGAACTGACCTTCTCTGCGCATATTATGCATATGTACTCACGCGCACATCTTCTGCGCCGCACAAAAATATTGGACGGCAATATAATAGTTTTTGAATATTGGACGCACATCCGGGAACTTGGTGCACAATATTCAATACGCATTTTTATTGTACCGTTTGGAATGCCCATATAAATAAAATAATAAATAGTTAACAATAATAACGCGAAATATGCATCAGTGATGCCTCATTGCGTCCTTCACCTGTATATAAAAAGCAATATGAAATGAAATTCCAAATGTTTAACCAAAATCACTTAACGATTTTTAATAAATTGTACAAAAATTGTATTAAAAATACAAAGATTTACTGAGATATTATTAACTTCTTGCGTCTAGCCGAAGAAAACGGTGTTGCTAAAGCATATGCCAATCATTTGTCATACATAATTGTTATTAAACATGTTAAAGGTATGAAGCATTGATTTATACTATATTGCGCGGAGTAATTTATAAATATTTTGATTATGTTACATGGGAAATATATAATAATTATAACATAATGGATTGAAAAGATTGTCAAGTATGAGGAAATGAAAATATCGACTTACACCTTACGCCGCCCAAAGATGATTGATTACGGGACATCTTCATACGATGACAATATAATAACTAGATAATGCAATTGAAATAACCAAGACAGGAACTGCAGGTCCTGTGCCTTAAAGATATGTTTGGCATGTTTGGGGTTGAGATTTGATTTAGGTTTATCCGCATGATTCTTGACATTTTTCAAATTCCCATGGCAATTTCATCAGGTTTCCGAAATATTGATAAATAAAATGACCACACATTATACGTGACAAATATTTGAAGGTAAATGTTGTTTTGGGTGGTCTAATACCTGTACAATTGTCATTTAACTCTTCATTGAACAATCAGCAGGTCAGTATGAACACAAAAACACCCCGTTGGAATTTATTATCAAAATTATATACAAAATGGAATTAAAATTCATTGATCTGGAAAACCTTTATGCACGTTAACTTAGACCTTAACGGCAACGTTGACGGACATCGTTTTGTAATTTAAATGAATCCTTACAATTCGCCAATACTGGAATATTATGACGTGCGTAAATACCTATAAAGTACGTAAACGATAATGCCCTTGTTGTTAAGGACTAATATTATAATGGTCATTTAGACATCTTTTAGTAGATAATAATGCTAAATCAATACCTTCGGTTGTCATCTTTAACATTTATTATACAATATGAAAGGAAAATGTTTTCGTGGTGAGCCGTTTCAGTTAACACTTTACGTTTAAACACATTCTTATCAACAGTGAACATCATTAAACATCACACACAATATATTGTTTATAAATACGTTACATTACATTTGCATTGCATTAACATTGCAATCAATATCTATATACTCTGAATAAGCAAACCACAGCCTCCACAGGAATGATCATTCGAGAAAACGTCTCTTCCTGTTTGCATGGTTTGGTCGAATAATGCTTGAATATTGAAGAGTCATTTTAAATGTATGTTCGAATCCCTGGCACACATAAAATGAATGCCATCATACTGAAGTGACTGCAAATGCCCTGCTTAAGTCTTGCGTAGGTTCACTGACCTCAAGCTCTTTGGATATTTTGTCACCACCTGCAACATCAGGACCGTCCAGTCGGAGTCGAAATTCGTAGAGATATCTGTAATAAGGCATGGTCACATCAATAGCAGTCCGAACATCTTCTGACAAGGTATCAAAATCAATCTTTCGCGGAGTGGTTGGCTTCTGGAATTTGGTACTGTTTAGCGCTCCGTTGTACCAACCCATAAGCCAATTGGCTAGTCTCATAACCTTAGCACAATGCCAGCTCATCTCGGTCATCTTCTTCGGTTGCCATGACAACATTTTCTCATCAAACGGAATGCCCGTAGTTTGGCAATACTTTCTCATCATACCTTCAGGATCCTCTAGAAGATCATCCGCATCCAGTACAATAGGAGTTATATTGCGCTGTCTTAGATATTCGAATAAGTCATACATTTCCTTAATTGTATATCCCTTAGATGGTATACATTTCATGATGTCTGTTCCTACCACAGCACGACTCAATCGGGAGGCTTCTAGACGTGGTTTCAAAGACGTAAACATCTTCACAGGGTTCCGAATTAGAAAAGTATGGGTGAAACCTTCAGGAATCATATCATGACGTCCTTGCAAAGAAAAGGCAAAGTCCTTGGCAAATATAACGCGGGATTCAGAATGATCACTCTGTAGTTTGTGTTTTATTCTTTCACGGGATAGATGAGGAGCTAAAGACATGAATTCCCTAGCCCATACTCGATGAGGTCCAAAGAAATAGGCTGCGGTATAAAACTCATTGTACACTTTGGAGTCGTCCAGTTGCATAATGGACCGCTCGAAGGCTGTGGAAAGACATCTGGGTGCAGACCATAGCATCACCCGAGCCTGCTGCGGCCTTTGATAAGGCACAATTCCTGGTGTTTCATCTTGATTCGACATGATTATTAAATATTAGTGTTTTTTGCAATTTCATATATCAAGCACAGCGAGGTTGCAGCAAATGTAAAAACCTTTTGACCGTCGTTAATTCATTAAAGATTGAATCCTTGGCCTACCAAAAGTAAAATAGATTGTATTGTTGAGTTGATGGCCCGAGATGCATTAACTTATTAAATCAGTATAATACAACACGGGTTCCACGGGTAGAATGAGCAGACTGTCAATGATCAATTTATAACGTTGCCAGCCTAGCTTCCTCTACTCAAACAGGTGACGTCATACGTTTACTTCTAGATTCAGGTGGGTTTTTTTTATTACGGACGTCCACACGGCCTCATATTCTATGTCAATATTGAAACAACGGCGTTGTATTAGGGTATTTTCAAATTAAGATTACAAAACTGGGCAACATGAAAATGTAGAGTGCAATAAGCATCAAATATACGATTATGTGTTACACTTTAATAAATGCATTCTTATATGACCATATCATTTATTAGTTATTACACAGCACGATTCCCAGGGATTTTTAAAGCGGCTATGATATGGATATATTTATATATGTGAGAAGTCACTATCTATTATTTCAACCGCAGGCCGCACTGTTGAACTTTACCCAATATGTATCAAGAACTTTCTGAAATATTGGCAAAAGTGCGTAGACTCTTAACATAGTGACTAATACAATTGATGATATTGCTCTTGCGTCGTTGCCAACACATATTATCAGGCTATGTCAACGTCACACTACTATTCAAATTGGTCAATAAATTAATAACTTATATAATCTTTGCATTTCGTTCAATTTGATTATCATCAGTACACAATTTAGTGATCAACTGTTAGAGGAAAACGTGAACATCTTCATCCTCACTATTCTACTCTGTGTCGAAGAATTCTGAAAGCTACTCTTATGTTTTCCCGCCTTTTCGTATTTTGATTTAGTCATCTAAATATGGTTACAGTAATATTATGGTGTTTTTTCATGGAACGCCTTCTATTATTTGAGTTTTTCCTCTAAATGCATGTTTTTGTCGACTACATTTGTACACATATATAGGGGAGAGCAGGGAGTATTCGCCCCATTTTCATTTGAAGGGTCTAGAGACTGGACAAAAAACTTTTGGACGAAATGTACTACACCCCTAGAGACGCCCATTTCAAAGATTGAATGGACTGTTTGATATAATGTGAAAGATTGATATAATTATTGGCTACACGACCATACTCTAAAGGTAAGACTAAGAGTAAATGATAAAGACAGGAGTCTCAAAAAGGCGAACTTGCCGACGCCGGGGCAAGTTCGCCCTAGGCTCAGAATTAGGCTAAACAAAGTACCATATCTATATAGATTCGTTATTCTTCGTCGGTTATATTATAACAAAATAAAATTTAGGGGTAAAAAATATAGGGGTGGGGTACTTTTGCGGAACATACTCGTTCAGAATTTAAAAGTATAATAAGAAATACCACATTTTGAAATATTCTCCTCTAATATTAGTGTTACTCCATTTCTGATAACTATTTTTATAATTACAATTATCCTGTAAGAGGAAAATTACAATTTTGAAATTATGCAAAATCATAAATATATAAATCCCTATTGGCAGATTGGCGAACCTGCCCCATCATCATCATATGGCGTATGTGCCCCATGATAGCGCTATAATTATTGCGCTATCATAAGTGCATTGACCTACACCACCACATACATTGATTGGTTGTTAACTGCATCAAATCCCATACTTACCTAATGATAATTTACATTAAAACCTTCTCTGCGAATATCTTTGGAAAAAATCAATATGAAAAATGGAAGAAAATGCACTTTTGCGAGGCAAAACTGGTTTTGATAAGTTGAAAAACATGTTACGGTGATCTGTCACGTTAATGTGGGAAGCTTGCAACATACTACTGTATTTATTGTGTGTTCGCAAAATTCAACGAGAATCACGTGGTAGCGAACCTGCGCATAGGGCGTACACTCCCCGTTCTCCCCTAGACATGAAACTAAAATATCTTTCAAGTTACAGAGCAATACGGTTTATAATTACTTCCAAATCATGCTTTGAATGGGTTAAAATAAACCCCGACAACTTATTTTCGTTCGTAAACATAATTCCATTGTTTGACACCGTGTCACCGCTATTTACCGCGTTTCCGTCCGGCTACGATTGCAACTGCGCACAAGTGAAAATCGAGGAAAAAATCAAAAACATATTCCTTAAATTGAAAGCAGATTGCCATTGTGATTTACTAAAGTTAAATAATAATTATATAGACTCTGGCAAACTAGCGTGAACAAAAGACATTAAAAATACACATCTCGAACCCGGTCCCTAGTATACTATAGTCACGGAAAAGAACCCACGTGGGCACCAGATGAACGATCGATAAAGTGTACTGTATACAAAGTCTTTGTTGAGAATTTCAAGCGGGAGAAAATACATAAATAATGTATAATTTTAAAAATCACTAATGTTTAGATATTTCACTTAAAGGACAGTACTATTCATGAATCCAAGCATTATATGGTAAGAAAATAATTATCTCATGTATATTGACCAGTTTAATTGAACACAGAACTATAATATTCAATAACACGAATTAAACTGCACATACACACAGAAAACACTATGTAAAAAAGTATGTAAATATAGAACTCCATAATTATTATGTAAGAGTTTACATAAAACATGTAATATATACCCAAGCTTGTGTAAATTCCTATGCAAAAGCTTTACACAACTGTTTACATAGTATTATGGAGTTCTATTTTTACACAGATTGTGTATTTTTTACATAATTTGTGTAATTTTTTTACATAGTGTTTTCTGTGTGTACCCAATCTGTGATTATTTGAAATTCGCGCCCGGTTGTCTGTGTCGAAAGTGCTTAATATTGTACCTAATATTGTGACGTCATAGTTACTAAAAACCGCCTCATCAGCAACACGTCACTGCACGTTATCACGCAGGAATTCAATGCATAAATCGAAAATATCAATAGGCGTACATGAAAGCAGCGTTCATCCCATAATACTACAAAATATATAATAGATAGGGGCTCTTTTGTTCACTTCCCGGGTTCACATCCGGCGAGGTGAACTATGAACGCTGCCAGTATAATGATACATGTAGGTTGGTTGAGGAATCGAACCCGGGATTCCTGCATGGGAGCCCTAGAGCTTGGCCACTACGCTGGATGAACTAATTTGGCAAAGTCGTTGATAAAGTTACTTTTAGTATGGAGTTATTCAAGCATCACATTTCTTACGCGTTGATGATCCCCATATTCTTTCAAAATAAAAATAAAGATGCGATTAGCATTTTAAACAATGGGAATTTGTTCAGTAGACAAAAGCTTCTTGTGGGTGCTGTTCAATCGCTAATCGCTTCAGTTTTACGTACGCTAGGGATTTGAAAATTGTACGTGAAACTCCCTGGTGAAACGTTGCTAGTTGTACGGTGGTTCCATGTTTAAAAATGGTTACAAGCCGAAATACTATGCGATGCGGGAAGATCATCGAGGCTGCTGTGGCATAAAACAGAGATGTGGAAATCTCGTAACTGTTTCGTCATAGCTTCGATCAATATGTCGACGTCCATACAGGTGCGATAGGTGATTTTTCTTCTTTCTAAAGCCCATTTTGTCTTAACGCGGCATTTAAAAATCTTTAACCTACGGATGTGGTCTGTATATTAAATAATAATGCTACATGAGTGCTTTAAAGGTTCCATGGCACAGATTTCCTTTAAACACAGATTCTATGGTAGTACATGCCCGAGTACATGGGATAGGGGAAGGTGGGGTAATGGCGGACACATTTTGTCAGAAAGGTATAACACACATATAATACGTCATATAACAATAAAAATCATGTAAACACAAAGCACTGTGATGGTTCTACCTTTTATCAAGTTTTTATCAACTCATCATTTTGAAATTCGAAGCTACGACGCAATAAAAAAAATGGCGTTGTCCGGCATTACCCCACACTCTGGGGGTAATCCCGGACCGTATTTTTCAATGGCAGCCCTCTTTTTATTGGAATACAGTATTTCAATGGGAGTTAAAAAATACCCTTTTTAAAAGTGTAGCAGAAATCAAGGAACAATGTCACATATTTATATGGTCAACAACTATTACCGATTTATGATGTTAAATTGACCACGCCCATATTGGTTACCATGGAAACGGTACATGTCCGGGATTACCCCAATCCATGTACAATGTATGGGCACATCCTCTCTTATTATTATGCTCATCATTGTGACTCCGAATTCATTTCTTTTTTATCAGAAGGTATCATACATTAAATAAAAAAATAATAAGACTTTGTTTTCCTTGATGTAGAAATACCAGTTTCAAAGAGAAAGTAATGCACCAAAATATCAACTTGCCCAAAAAGTGATTTTTGTAATTCTCGCGAGAATTTGCGAGACAACCATCCCATTTAGGTTTTGTGTGATTTCAATGGAGAGGCACCTAACATCATAGGGTGGCAAAATACCACCTTCTTTCACCTGCCTTTAGATACAGCCCTGTCCGCGATTACCCCGCGTCCGCCATTACCCCACCTTCCCCTAATCCTTTTCCGCGATAGCGAAAGGGGCTGGGTTCGAGATGTACAATGAAGGTCTCAAGGGCATCGGGCATTCCGGTGTATGATATCTAATCATCATCAAGAAGAACGCACAATCTAGTAAATTACGGATATCCTAATAAGTTCACCTTCATTCACCTACTTCAGGTTGTACTTCATGATGTTGACATAGTGCCCTCACGCACATACCATACGTACATTCAACTTGTTAGAAACAGGGTACGTCATTGGACCGTCACCAAAGTTATAACATTTTGGCAGGAAAAAACCGAAACGTGCCGCGATTCCCGCGAATATCCTTTAGGGATGCCATTTCACGGTTATGCGTGGATTTCTCATGAGTGATAACCCTGAGTAAAGGTAGATGGTGTCAGTGGACGTTGCACAATTGCTTCAATATCACATTTAAAAAAACCTACGATCATGATATTACAAATATTATAATGTAGTTGTATTATTGCTTTAGTTGGGCAAATTGGTGGTCTGTGATCAGGGGAGCACAACTGACCTATTTTGTTCATGTTTGTCATTTCAAACACCTCGCGTTAAAAAATACACATAATAGCTATATCATAAGGTAAAGTTGGTTGATGAGGAGCTGGATGCTCGCCATATCATCATGATCATTGAAGCACGACCAAGTACGTTTCTGATATATGATATTATACAAAAATAACACAATTTGTACCAATAGCCCGGAATATAATATGCAAGTGTGGCAAGTTGTGAATCACTTTTTAAATTAAAATAATGAGTACAAGTTGGAATATTAAAAGGGGCAAAGCTTCCAAAGCATCATCAAATTTGCTATTTATTAGCATCGTAAAACAAATAACCCTTCACCCGCATTGTAACATTGGTTCGTATTTGTTTGGTATTGGTTATGTGATTTATTTTAGTCACAATCACAATGGGTGTAGGCTAAAAAGAAGCATGGTCAGAGTGACATCATACACCTATATAGTCTGTCAAAGTATCAACAGCCCTCTTGAACAAATTATAATATTCAAGTGACTCTTTTTTCTAAAAATAGATGAGAAAAGGGGTTGTTGTTGAGGGACAGAACTTTTGTGGAGATGTATATGATATTGTCATTAAGGCGCGGCCAGGCGCCCCTATGTTGAAATCATGTACGAATGACGTGACGTTAGATACACAGCTTAAAGATTAAAGATGTATCAAATCCTTTATGCAATTATCTACTATGGCAATGAACACATTGTACACAAATGATATTATGAAGTATCATTGTTTGATCTAAATATGTTTCCTTCGCATAGAGGTGCAAGTGCAAAAGCTGCTTTTTTCATCTCTCGTTTTTATATTATAGAGGGAGCACAACACCAAGACGCTCTCCATAGACCATTTTGGAGAAATTATAAAAAACACGTTTTTGGACCCATTTTAGTTTTTTTCAAGATAACTAAAAATATAATTTGTCAAATTTTGTCTTTCTAGTTTTATTATAATCTTAATAAAATTCTCTAGGATTTTGTTAATTTTTTAATATCTGATTTATTTTTTGAATTATTAACCAAAAAGTGCCACAAATGTGATCTTAATTTATTTGGAGGTAAAAAAATCACATTGTTGGCACTTTTTGGTCAATAATTCATAAAAAAATCAGATATTCAAAAAAAAATTAAAAATATCCTTGAGTATTTTATTAAGATTATTATAAAACTAGAACGACAAAATTTGACAAAATATATTTTTAGTTATCTTGAAAAACCTAAAATGGAGTCAAAAAACTAGCGGGATACCCTCGCTACGCTCGGGTCCCGCTAGAAGAGCAAATGAGATTGTAACTTGACTTCCAATTGCTGGAAAACTTGAATTCATGAGTTGTAAATAAACTCCGGCGGAGTATAAATATAAAGTGTGGCGCCACAGGCGGTATGTTAAACTAACTCGGCACCTGATAGGTGCTACGCATACTTCCTTGCCGACTAAAAACGCGCCAAAATAGGCAAAAATCTGCGGATTCTGTATTTTTGAAGCAACCCCGCCATGTCCGCAGTTGTAATGTATTAAGAAACCACATTATATTTAAAGGCACATTAAGTGGTGTTGAAAATTTTAAATGTTTAAAAATTTACTTCAGAATTCAAGATCAACATTAAAAATGGCCATTACTGTTGTTTCTACTAGCAAAAACACAGCAAAACTTGATTAAAACAATATCATCGCTATTTATTGAAAAACTCCCTCTATGCAAATATGGTTCGCGTTATGTATCACGCGTACTGCAGGGGGATAATGTCGGACGTAAAATGCTCTCGTCCCGCGGGACGAGCATTTTTTGAATCGACGTTTTCTTGTACATAGAGGGCTGATTTTTCTTAATCCTTATAGGTGTAAGTTCATACATGTAATACAATTATAAAAATATACTAATCCCAGTTTTTATCATAATTGAGGGCGCATCCTCCAACACATCTCTTAGTGCCCCTTTAATTACCTCATGGCCCTCCCATGAGTTATACCAATACCGTATATATTTATCAATCTATGGTAGGCCTATGCCACATGACTTAATATCTACCCCCTACCTCTGAAACCACATTAACCCCCTACAACCCCCCCCCCCCCTCCCCACCCCGACACACTCAAACACAAACTAGGTTGATTTGTTAACCCCCACCCAACGGTACTTATTATACCACATCCCTATAATAATCATAACCCTCCTAAACCATTTCCTGTGACTACTTTATTAACCCACATCTTTCAAACCGCATTACTTCATTAACCTCGGTCCCGTGACTTGTTTGGCATATGTCCCCTTACTTTATAAGAATCTGCTTCACGTTGCATGGTTATGCCGCCAGGTCATGCCTGACCCCCGATTGCTCCCCCCCCCCCCCAAAAAAATAAATAATAATAATAAGAAGAAAAAAATAAGAAAAAATAAAAAAATAAATAAAAATAAAATGAAAGTCGCTTCCTGATATCGAGGTAAAGTCCTCAATTTGGACGGCACGTGACACGCAAATTACCCATTTTATAAATGCAGTTGGCCATCACTCTATTTTATCTGGTTGACTAGCTCTAGACTCGTGCCTCCTCTATCATGTCTATAGCCCAAAACTGTGCTCCTCTGAGCCTTGATAGCAAAGACCCGCCGGGCCCGGCTCTAGTGTCGCATCGCGCTACGCTCGCAGCTCGGTACCAAAGCTACTACTCTTACATACAACCTGAAAAACGTTAAACGAATATAAATAAATCAGTGAAAGAAATACTAATTTGTTTGGTGTTCTAGCGTTTTAATTAATAATTAATCCGTGGTTTCATAACGTGGCATTGCATTATTTGAGAAATTAGTCACTTTCGAATTTCGAGCGATCGCAGACTGGAACGATACGTCAATCAGAAGGTTGCTTTCAACAAATAGATAGAAAGTTCGTTCACATGTGATTGCAAACACATTATTTGATCATCCCCATGAGGATTGGTTTTTTCGTAGCTCTAAGCTTAAACATAATATCAACATGTATGGTGGACCAAGTTGTACTGACATGATTGATTTGCAATTCGGGTTGTCCATTATTGTCACAATTTTCAGTTAGGGACCGTTCATAATTTCTACAGGAGGGCGGCCGGCACCAAACAGGGGTGGGTCATAACTTTTTCAAGAAATCAAAAGGGGGTTACAACTTTTTTTAGGAAATTAAAGGGGGGGTCATAACTTTTTTGTACCAATATTTCAAACCATAATTTTTTAGTACAAATATGGCTATATTTCTCGTGCTATGCGCGCATGTGCCCACAAAATAGATTTTCTGTGTTTTAGAGCAGGTTTAAAGCAAAAATAGACCTCAAGCATAGGAAATATGGCTATTTTTCAAGATTTTCTCATCATCCCTAGAATAATGTCTTAATAGTATAATCAAGCAAATTTTGGCATTTTTTACTCAAAAAATAATTTTGTTAGCTTGTCCCAAAAAGAAAATGGTTAAAAAAGTGATTTTCTCAAAAAACAACATTTTGGTCAAAAATGATGCCAACAATGGATTCTCTGACCCAATTGGCACTTTCTGGTCAAAATTTCAAAAAATACAAGTTTAGGTGAAAAAATGAGAGAATCGTCCCTAGATTAATTAGTGACATAACATTAGAATCAAGCAATTTTGGGCATTTTCTCCTCAAAATAATTTAGTTAGCTTGTTCAACAAAAAAATTGGATTTTGTGATTTTCTCAAAAATTCAACATTTTTGGTCAAAATTGACACCAAATTTGGATTCTCTGATCCATTTCCTTTCCAAAAATGTATACTTTTGTATGCATTTGATTAGTAGTTCAATAATAACAGCACTCACAAAAATCAAAAAATCAAATAAAAAATTCCCCCCTTAAAGCCAAAATAGACCTCAATCATGCGCATGTGGCCACAAAATAGATTTTCGGTGTTTTAAAGCATGTTTAAATAAAAGTTACCTGCACAACAGCAATATTTCCTTGAAAAATTGTTTTTTCCCCCTTAAAATTGTAAAAATGGCTGATTATCACAATTTTACATGCACACAGGCAAATGTTTGCATGCACAGAGCACAGAGTCTTTTCTTCCTGATTATGCTTTATATGGTGGAATTTGGCACTTGAAATTGCTTCGAAATAGCTTTGTAGCCTTTCCCCTCTTTGTGAGCATTCACAATGCACAAAAAAGGTCCTCACTGAGTTATTTGATCTCCTTCGCCATTCTGTCAAAGAGTTTAGAGTGTTGTCCTATAATATCCCTCACTGTACATTCAATAGGACACATTTGTAATGCATCCACATTGTATACACACATCATGGAATAATTGCATAACAATATAAAAGCCTATCACACAATATAAAGAATGTTTGGAATGTCAAAAACATGTGTATTATCACAAAAAGTGCCCTCAATCCTGAGACTTGGCATGGGGTATGAATAATTTTGGACAGGCATAATAACACAATTCTTGTTCAATTCTATTGTTATGCAAAAAATGTTGAGCCCAAATATATTGATTTGTACTTGCAAACTAATTTGTCTTTAGTGTAAAGCGAAAGTTCCACCACTCCAGCTGGTAAAGATATGAGAAAAATGCAAAAAACTCATCTTTTTCAAGGGGTATGAATAATTGTGGGCTTAACTGTATATATATATATTTTGTTGTTGTTGTTGTTGTTGTATATTTTTAAGAAAAGTATTCTCAAATATTCATAATTGAAGGTGTGGGTGCAATAAAGTGCTAAGTTAAAGTGCTAATTTATTGCAGCCACCCCTTCAATTGTGTATGCTTATTGCATTTGTAAGCCGGGGTGTGTGTACACACACACAAAAAAGGGGGGGATCATAACTTTTTTTCTACATTCCAGAGGGGGGGTCATAACTTTTTAGTATCTTGGGAAGGGGGGGTCATGTGTTTTTTGGTTGTTGCTTTCTTCCAGCTACCGCCCCCCTCCCTCCGGTAGAAATAATGAACGGTCCCTTAGATGACGATAATAAAACCACCCTGGTCTACAGGCAAAAAGACCTCTCAGGCAGGTAGAGTCTATTAGTCAGGCGTTTGTGTTCCTTTTGTTTTTTGTTTCATAATGTGTACATAAAAAACGCTCACTTTTTTTTCAAAATGTAACAACAAATTCCAAATATTCTTCACAATTTTTCCAAAATCGTGTAAAAAAAATTGAAAATTCTCATTGCCTACGGGGCGTAACTTAAATGGCGCTAGTGGATATAGAGGCCAACATGGTAGTGAAGCAATAATGAAGAATAAAAGCAGCCAATTGTTTTTAAAGTTATACGCAGTAGTGTTGAAGAATTATTTTGTTATATAATTTGCTTCAGAATTCAAGATGAACATTAACTTTTTTGCTGTTGCCACTCATGAAATCACAAAAGCAGCCTTTAGTGCCCAGCATATTTATCAGTGGCGTAGCTAGGTTTATTGGAGGGGCGAGGATTGAAAATGAACCGACAACACTTTTCTGAGTCAACAAATGCGCGTGTAGCGCGCGAAATTTTTCGACTTTACACCTATTTTTGGCACGATCAAGGTACATTTTGGCTCTAAACAATATTGGGGGGGGGGGGGGGGGGCGATCGCCCCTCTGGCGACGCCACTGATATTTATAATTATTGTGACTGACATGACTGTTTAAGAGATGTAATGTATAACTGGAGAGCATACATTGTTTTAAAACACATTGAAACACATGTGATCTTCTACCTAAATCAAGGTCAATCAACCACCCAAGGGCAAGGATGAACACTAATAGGATTTAATTTGATCAACTTCAAAGAACATTTTGGTTTATAACTCTCGTTACAGCCTCTATGCTCCCCTACTACTAGTGTGAAATTCTTATCTACATGTAGACGTACGTCGTAGATCTGATTATTTGATGTTTTGTTGTACAAAGAGGGCTGATTTTTCTAATAATCTTAATTGAGAAGCTAATACATGTCATAAACAATTGTAAAAATATCCAAATCCTATTTTTTATGATAATTGAGGGCGCAGCCTCCAAAATATGACTTCGTGTAACTGTATATAGGCCTACCTTCAAATTTAAATGTTTGGAGCCTTTGCCGATATATTATAAGTTAAGTTTTCTGATTTTTTTTGTGTCCAGCCCACGACCCCGAGTGACAGGTATAATGATACATCAATTCATTCCCGATAATCTTCAGTTCCAGCAATCCTCGGATGGCCCTCTATCTCCGCAGATAATAATGATTTAGGGGTTGAGTTTACCGATGGCGCTCTTCATGCTCTTTGCACTCAAATCAAGATCCATCCAGATTCGTACGGTGTTTTCTGCTTGTTCAGACACATCACGGTATAATAATGCAAAGGCAGTTAAAAAATGTCAAACAGTATACAGTTAACTGTCACTGATACAGTCGAAAACTTAACAAAACACAGGAATATATTCTTCTGTTATGACGTGATATTGTAACAAACCAGCCGAGCGTATAAATCTGGATTGTATTGGTTAGCGGAGATTTTTCCGGATCGGAGCAAAGGGCTCAGGGAACCAGTGTAATGTTAGATCAGAGAAAATAAGAGAGAGGGTCGTGTAAGAGTCTTATGATGCGTTGTATAATTGTGAGAGTATTTGCAGGCGGCTGACACTGTATTGTTCGAATCGCCGAAAGCATCGACGTACATGAATATACAATGAATAATCATATCAATGAATATACGTCATTTGTGAAGTCGAAAATGAAAAGTACCAGACCATAGTGGACACGAACGGCCGTAATCTTTGAATCTCCGTGGATTTCAATTTTATGACGGAGTGTTTTACCTAATTTCATACTGACACGACCTGAGTGATAATCAAACGGTCCCCGAACGATGCCCAGGCGCTGTTGAAGTCAGAAATATCATCGTTCCCTACAGTCCGAGCGTTCCCACATCGAATTTCACCTAGAATATTCGTCACACGAACCTATGTCCGCCATCGTCTGAATATCAAAAAGGCCCTCTGGAGAGTCAAGGGGACAACATTTTTTTCTACGCATGCGTCCGATCGCTTTGGATTTGTCCACAAAAATTTTGGACAAATGCCTAATGAGTATGTGCTGCATGGCAAGTGACACAACTTCTTGTAATGCGCTAATCAACCGTAGATCTAACACCCGGGCTCCGGCCAGTTTGGGGGTGGAAAAGCCCAATCAGGAAAAGTTCACGGAAAAGATTCAGGCGTTGACGGGATAGGCAAAGTGGGTATATCCAGTGACAGTTGTATATCCCTTGGTATATAATATTTAATTTTGACTAAAGCAGCCGACAATGCATTGCCATTGATGATAACATCCAGAAGTGGTTTGATGTGATAATAACTAGCTTGCCGCCATGAGGATCGAGCCGTGTAGCGAGGGGCCACGCCGAACTATGATCGAGAGTGACTAACGCCGCCGCAATGCGGACCCGACTGGCGCGCGGCGGGCCGGCACATCCAACATGCGCGAATCCTGGCATAGCCAGCTTTAAACAGGGCCATAGGGAGGGGGCCAAAGGGGTGGACTTATCAGACAGTAAAAAGTCCGAGTTGTATACCGACGAAAGGCATGATGTACAGTCAATAAAACTATACGGTAGTGCCCACATGTTGTGGCGAATATAAGGCCTACACTTACTTGCAACAGAGTGACGGTGGAATCCGGGGGCCGACTATACGACCATAACAGAGCGACAGTAGAAGTCCGGTGTTTTGAATTTTTTTTAAATTGAGTGTATTGTTAATAGTCCCGGTTCTGAGCACTCACAAGCCCGCCCGGCCTGTGGGCCTAAATGAGACACCGTGCACTTTGCGCCGTGCATATGCTATAACCATCTAATGATTGGAAGCGTAGCAGTATCAAGTATTATGAGAAAATGTGTACATATCTCCTGAGATTCTGGAGATTCGAAGTCTACCATCGGACCGGGCTTTCAGTTGACCTACGCATAGGAGCATCGTCGAAGCGAGAATGTCCCCTGTAACCTTTTTCAAGATCTTTGGCACTGAAATTAAAATTTTGGTTCATTATAGAGGGAATCCACTTTACTCATACGTGCCCGTAATCACCCTTCAAAGGTACAAGACTTGATCGCGTCTATCAATAGTTGTCTGATTGCCTTTCCACATATATTTCGACATGAATATTGCGTCTCCCAATTCGTTTATTAAAGCTAGCTACATTTGGTACAAGGACTAACTTTCTTGAAATAAAGTTGTACCAAAGATTTTCTAGAAATTCATCGGTTGTACAGGTTTAAAAAAATGGTAATCATGGTAGATTTAACATTGGTATAAACGGTCTCCTTTCTCATTGTACGATTGGCTATGGCCTGTTTTGGAAATGTGTTTGCTTTGTGTATCCAAATAGCTTACAGTTGTATATTAGCCTAGCTATAACAAGCTATAAAAATGACATCTCTGAATGTATTTTAAACAAAGTGTGCAAAGGAGAAATGGTTGGGCACACTGGTATGCTATCATTATCAAAGTGAACTCAACTTCAATCACTTATTTATCGAGCAATAGTATATTGTTTTACGCATTTTAATTTGTTTAGATTATAAAGTTAAATAAATCCAGAGATAAATGATAGATAGAAAAATAGATTAAAAAAGAATAGAAAAAACTATAAAAGCATTGGCGGCCTTTATAAATTATAAAAATTGACATAAAAATGATGTTACATACATCCACAATCAAGTTTTTTTTATTTTTAAAAAAACAAAAAAATAGAAAACAACAACGAATACACGGAGATTCGAACCCGTGATTGCCGATTGCAAACGATACGGCCAACGTGTGCACGCCACAGAGATCGACGAGTGTAATTGTGTCAGTTTTATTATTTAACCATTGATTCTTTTATTTATAACGAACGGATTTTTATCGTGCCATTTTTGACATTTTAAACCATATTTATATGTTACTCTCGCACAAAATGTGTTTGTAATGTGATTATACTCCTTATTTTGGAAAGAATGGTAAAGGCGTTGACATTTCGAACACAATAAATGGCATCTTGTATACTGTTTATACGGTCGCTCGACTGAACGTTGTGTGACCTGTTGCATTGCATTATTCATGTTACGATCTGTTTATGTATGCTTTTGTTATACTTCTCAATCGCTCATCGCCAACTCTGTACAAGAAACTTCATGCGCTGTCCCAACGCTGTCGTTAGAGAACAAAAGAAAGTCCCCTTGACTCTCCAGAGGGCATTATCTGCAACCTTTGACTGGGTTCGCGGGGTTAATCATATTAATGAGCAAATATGCAAATGAGCTAAGTGTCCCCTCCTATTATATATACTCCTTGGTATTTGTATTTCCTATCATTAGCAGGAGTACTCTGAATGCGGTATTGTTATGTTAATGAAGAGGTCAGCGGGAAGTATGAAGGAAGGTGAACAGGCGTGACGCCTCCACTGATGGCTTTGGATGCGGCACTGCAAGACATGCTTTATCGGTATAATCCGGACCTGTTCACTTAAGAAGAGGGGAGGTATGTTGATTTAATGAGAGGTATGTTTTAGAAACATGTTTGAGTACTTGGAACTAATTATTTATACTAGCCATGTCGTTTCAGAAAGATAAGACGTCTGGCATAGGATGATGCTACACAAGACGGAGTCTGATAACCTAGTTGGAAGGATGAGGAGGATCCATTTGCAGAGAGATGCAGAAGAGACTTATAGAACTGAGAAGATTCCCTTGGCAATGAAGAATAGTTAGCGCAGGATTTTGATCCAGGAGAGATACAGAGAAAAGGTGAAGGGAATGAAGGTCGGGAGGAGAGTGGGTAAGTTTGGAATTATATTTTGTTGTCTATCCACGTCTGCTATGTGCCCGTCGTCTAAGAGCCGTGCGCCCCAAATAGTGTATTTGATGAATGTGTTTCTTTCAGGAGGACGAATAGCGGAATAGGAAAATTCTTATTTGCGGTTGAGCTAGCGAATTAGAAAATAATAGGCATTCTATGATGTCGATAACGGTGTATTCTTTCTCAGCACTTGTAGAGATGTATTTGATAAGAAACCAGTAGTCGGATTTGGTTAACTTGTCATTCAGCATAGTTGCTTGAATGTATAGGTCCGGGGTATAGGTCTGATGAAATCACATTGGTGGAAGGTACAAATGTATTTGTCAATTGATGATTAAAAAGAACCAGACATGGACTCAGAAATAAAATAGAGATCTCGCAAAACTGCCTTGTTTTGGGCAAGTGATATTCAATATATTGTGGTGGAAACTCATCTTGCAACAATAATATGCATACATTCATTAATATGCACTAAAAGATCTCTGACTGTGATGACGGTGATAGTATAATATAATAAATGACTGCCCGTCATTTATATATGAAATTTAGAAAAGCAATTTAAAATAGCTCATCAATAACTCTGGTATATTTCTTATTCAAACGTTTCATATGTTTGCCAAGCCTAAGAATTACGGATCACATCCAATTACTATAAATATTCATAAACCTAAATCCAGAAAAGGTGAGAAGAGACCCCGCTCAACCCTATCATTGCGGCATCGTAGTATTTACCTACTACGCATGCGCCAACTCTCAAATCTAAATGGGAGTGACTATATACACTCCCGTCTTGTAGCGATTTTCTATAGACTATATACACGACGGCTTATAAATCCTCGTAAATTCTCGCGTGATTCCTGTTCAGAGGGTTTGCGACTGCCGGAAAAACTGTAAGACCGTCGTGTACGAGATAGACTTGGGACCAGTCCTTATGTGACTTCACTTCTTGTTGTCCGTTTCGAGAGCCCGAGGGCCGATTGGGTGGTGTATAGGTGGATGATTGGTAAAGTGAAGCTACATTGTCCTATAAATAATCTAATTTATCAAAATAAATTAATTACTATTTTGGGTGCGCTGTGAAAAGCAGAGTGCTGTGGCTTGCGACTAAAATACGGTAAAATACCGCCCCCCCCCCCCAACAACAAAAAACCCACCACACACCACAACAACACCTAGGGTATTTTAGTCTTAGACTACGGCTCACACAATGTGACATTAGGTCTACTCGTGAAAACATTAAACACGTACAGTAGTGATTGGAATTAATGATATCGATTTCCTTTGTGTAAAACGGAAATGATGTTGAAGTTTATTGAAGTAATTGTTTAACAATCGATTATTAGTGCTTAGAGCTTTATATAGGGCCACATAAAAGTAAACATGTTTAGCGTCCCCCGCCACCTCATATTTTTTGACTCGCTTCAATTGTCTTTTGTTTTAATTCTTTATTTACGGTCATAACCTTTTTTCAGTGTTTCAGCAGGGAGGTGTAGTAGTAATAACATCTCTCTGGTTTCAGAGTTTGAGATTGTTTGCTTTCACATCCGACCGTTTAGGCCCGGGCGTTTATGGGGCCCTCACATGTATCCGTGTGAGCTGGGCGGCCCCTTACCGTCTTATAGAAAAACAACAGAGTCCAACACGGTGAACAATCAGCAAAAAATGTCAACGGCCGCATTTTTTTTTTTCACCGGGTTCATACTGTTCTATACCGGGTCCTTATCGGCCTGGAACCGGGCTCATACCACCTCCTCACCAGGTCCTCACTGGCCGAAACGCTTGGGTAGGGGAGAGCGGGGCGAGTCCGCCCTCTAATTTTCAGGCTTGCCTATTGGACTCATTTTACAAGTTAGAAAATTATCCTACTTCCAAATGAAAGCTACGTTTCTTAGCTACATACCCCCATATTTTCAGCACTCTATAACTTTTAGTTAGTGCAGGAGTAAGGAAAATAACCAACAGGGCGGACTTACCCCATACTACTCACGCCGGGGCGAGTTCGCCCTCATGATGTGCAAGCTCGTCTGGCTTCATAGGCAAGTTAAATATTGCAGAAACTATCAGTTATTCCATGTAAAGATTGATCAAAAGTCAACTAGACACAACTATGACAAATTAGGCCATGTGGCCCCAACATATGAAATGGACACATCATGTGTCCATTTATTATGTTGGGGCGAGTCCGCCCCCTTCTTAGCGTGTAATAGGACATGGGCGGACTCGCCCCAGCGGTATGGGGGGCGACCTCACCCCAGAGCTAATTTGTTTTTCAATCTCATGGTATACCTACTAAACACGGAATGGGAAGTTTTTAACTGCATAATATGTTAGGCAAAGCCCTTATACCTTTTGAATGACTATAAAAGTTAGTACCATCGCTGTGATGTCTTTAGATTAATGCAACGTTTTTAATGGCAGATAATTTTACTTTAATTATTCAAAAACAATTATTCAATATAAATCCTTAGGGGAGCTGTATCCGGGTCTGAAGTTTTAATAGTTACTTTGCTAGGACCGGTGCAACCAAATTACACCAGTCTGATATTTTTTCAACAGTCACGTGATGAGAAACACGTGGTGGGCGGACTCGCCCCGAGGGCGGACTCGCCCCGCTCTCCCCTACCGACCGAACCGCCTTGATAACGTCATCAAACTGCCCTGTATAAGCTGAGCGCTCAAGCTCGCCGCTTCTCTCACATTCCGGGAATCTCTGTAAAATACATTTGCCCTCACATGTATCCGTGTGAGCTGGCCGGCTCATTGCCGTGTGACAAATTGGTGCAGACGGCGGCACACGGTGATATCACACGGTGGGCCGTTTCCCGTCCGTTGAACACGTTGCCGGGGACATTGACGGCCATCCGCGCCCGGCAGGACCCGGCAGGAATTTTGAACATGCTCAAAACTCTTGCCGGGTGAGCAAAAGCGGCGGCAAACGGTGAGAGCCCGGTTTGAGGACGGTATAAAGACGGCACACCCGTTTCGCGCCCGTTCGCAGGGCGGTAATGGTAGGCGGCCACCTTACCGTCTAATAGAAAAACAACAGAGTCCAAACAATCACTAAAAAATGTCAACGGGCGCATTGATTTTTTGTTGTGGCCACCGGGTCCATAACGTTATATACAGGGTCTTTACCGGGTCCTCACCGGCCGTGTACCGGGCTCACCGTCCTCATACATTTCTAGCTTACCGTTCTCACCGGGTGCATTGAACACCTCCTCACCGGGTCCTCGGTCCATACCGTTCTACACCGGGTCTGTCCCGGGTTCTCACCGGCCTTGTCCCGGGATCACCGGCCTCATACAGTTCTAACTTACCGTTCACACCGTGTCCTCACCGTGTGCATACCACCTCCATACCGGTTCCTAACCGGTCGAAACGCCTGGGTACCGGCCGAAACGTCTTGATTACATCATCAAACCGCCCTTTTCAAGATGAGCGCTCAAGTCGCCGCTTCATTTGCATTCCGGAATTCGTACGACCAACATCTATAATACTCTCTAAATGTAAAAGAGCTAAACCTCACTCTTTCGAGAGCTTTAGGAGGGACAGCTCTTTAAAGAAGTGAAGTTCACTCTTTTCAGAGTGATTTGTCACTCTTTTAAGAGTGATTTGTCACTCTTTTAAGAGTGATTTGTCACTCTTTTAAGAGTAATTTGTCACTCTTTTAAGAGTGATTTCCACTTTTTCAGAGTGATTTTAACTCTTTTTAGAGTGAAAATCGCTCTTTAAGAGTGAACTTCACTCCAAAAGAAGAGCTGTTCCTCCTAGAGCTCTCGAAAGAGTGAGTTTTAGCTGTTTTACATTTAGAGAGTTGCAACATGCCTGCTGAGAGTCCGTTCCGCGAACGGTTACTAGGCTGCATGCGGCCATTCGCAGTCCGTCGCTAAGATGGTCGACGTCCACCACCGTCCATCACCGCCCTGCGAATGGGCGCGAAACGGGTGCGAAACGGGTGCGAAACGGGTGCGAACGGGTGCGCCGTCTTTATACCGTCTTCATACCGGGCTCTCATCGTTCGCCGCCGCTTTTACTCACCCGCCAGGAGTTTTGAGCATGTTCAAAACTCCGGTGGCCGGCAAAGTCCCCTGAACGTGTTCAACGGACGGGAAACGGCCCACCGTGTGTGCCGCCGTCCGCACCCATTTTTCACACGGTAAGGGGCCGCTCAGCTCACACGGATACATGTGAGGGCCCCATTAGGGAGGGGGGCCGTAAGAATAAGCAACATGGTCATTACATTAATCGCTTTCGTTGTGGGGGGGGGGGGGCAAAACAATTGACGATGATAAAGAAACATATTGGGACACATTATGTAAGCATTTTAAAACAAGTTGTGTTGTGACCAACCCCTTTGAATCACAACATATTTAATAGAGGCATCCTCGTCAAGGTTCGCCAAGGTTGATTAAAATCGCTATATAAATACAAGGGCGATTATGTACTAAAAGTTTTTTAAAAGGCCTCCTCCTATTTTGTTAGTAAATTCTATACGCTAAACATGTTCTAATATTTGTATTTGCCTAATTTTACCCACACACCCCCACACGGCCCACTTGAGCTTCGACATCGCTACACGACTGTCTGTCGTCATGTATCACTCGATTTAGCGTTCAGGTTAAAGACCGTCGTGTACATAGTCTGTGCAATTTCGCCACACGAGTCTTTATACTAAATTTGCATCTGCGCATGCGTTAACGACTGTCGTGTATATAGTCTGCGCAATTAAGCTACACGACAGTCTTGTATATAGTTTCGGCCAATCTAAATCACGGCATCGTAGTATTTACCTACTACGCATGCGCCAACTAGTAAAATGGGAATCCGTATATCCTAGCTTTAGAAAACAGTGACAGTATAAATTTATATGATTTTCTGGTGGTAAATCATGGCCTTTCCAAAAGTAATTAATTAAACAATCCAAATGGGTGATTATTTCCTGAACTCCAAGTTAACAGCATTATGATTCTCTTCATAAATGGCAATATTGCAACTCTAAAAACGTTGCAAAGTTGGGAAGAGAATCCACTCTTAAAACAGAGTGATACTACTAGTATTTGAGTTATGTACAGAAATTAATATATTTACACGATCTTCATGGAGTTCAAAACACCCGTTAACTTTGTCCTAATATTGATGCCATGACTCATGAGATAATTAACATTCCTCTGGTTTGATCTGTCTTATAAAAGTCTCATCGAAAATGAGTTGCTCTCTCCATAAGAAAGATTGATCCTTATGGGAGTCAATGTGCTGGGAAGAGAAATCAGTGATCCCTACGAGAAATGACACGTATATCAATAAACTGGTGATCCCTACGAGGGATGACACTGAGATCATTAAACTGGTGATCCCTACGGGCAAGCACACACGAAGATCATTAAAAAGGTGATCCCTACGGAAAAGCACACGAAGATCATATTTTGCGTGATCCCTATGAGAAATGACACGTAGATCAATAAACTGGTGATCCCTAACGAGGGATGACACTGAGATCATTACACTGGTGATCCCTACGGGCAAGCACACGAAGATCATATTTTGGGTGATCCCTACGCGAGAGTACACTTTGACTTTGACTTTGACTATTAAGACAGATCATCAACATAAAAAGGATTAAATTATCCATGACTGACTAAAAGATACCATGAACTTGAATAGAATAAGAAATGAAAACGTTTTAGCAGATTGAGTTAAATTTACCAGTATATGACAGCTTTTAAGGATCAAAGATCGAGTGAAATGGCAGGAGCGAAAAATATATAATTCTGGAATGGTTCGGTAAAAAGTTGCTCATTTTGAAAAACCCGCTCCTATATATACTTTTCTGGGCCCTAACAAATCACATGACCTCATCCAAGCTCCGCGATTGGCTGCGAGTCTGTCATACGTCAGATTCAGTTTCCAAATATGGCACACCGAGTCAGTGCTAATTACGAAAATAAAAGTAGAAAATCCTAAGTGACTATGTTGCACAACGATTTGACGATCTAAATTCTGCAAAAATATGTGAAAATGGTATCACATGAATGGGCTAAGAATGATCAGAAGGCCTGATATAAGCTTTACAGTAAGTTCATAAATCGAGATTCATAAAAACAGGACGATACTTTAAGTGAGTTCGTCGCCTAAAACGATGTTCGGAAATAAATTGATCTGTAAGCTTTTTACATGTTTACATGTACTTCAATGGGGAATATCGGAACTTTCGAAAACAGACGATCGTCAAAATACAAATATAAAATAGTGAAGTTCTGAAGTTCTGAAGCACCTCAGATGATCGGACATGGTCTAAAAATGTGATATTGACAATGAAAAACCTCGATATGAATTTGGAAACGAATAAATAATCTGATCATTATAAAGTAAAAATGTGACATTTTAGGCCTAAGTTTATGGCCTAACACACGAAATGGCATTTCGTTACAATATACAGGGTGTATACCCAAAATAAAATTAATATTTAAAATATTTCCTACCAGAATATGAAGGCAACCAATGCTTGAATCAATAGCTGCATTTATTTACTGTTATCAGCAAAGAGAATCACAACATTTTATGGAACCGTTATCTAGTTATGATTATTTTGGTAAAGTTTACTGCATTTTTTAAACTGAACAAAATACTAGTATATTGAGTATTGTACTCAAAAATAGACGCATGATACGGATGCATAAAGTGGATACATGCATGAGACACAATAGCTAATTAATAATACAAAACAAACTTGCTCAGATAATATTTTCATGCAATAAATGCAAAATAATGACACAGCAATGTGACTATTTTGTGAATTCAGCAGAGCAAAGATAAAATCGGGCTTTTGTGATGATGATCGGATTAGAGTGTGCGTCGTTATGTGATAATGAAATTCATGAGAGATTATTAGAGAAATATCACAAATTTTGTTCGATTTTTAAAATGTACATATTTATAGTTGACACTTTCATTTATGTGTTGCATTTTGTTGGTGTCTTTTTTATGTTTCTTCGTGTACTGCTATAAGTTGTTATAAATTATAAAAAACACGCCAGCATGGTTCTATTATACATGTATCAATGATGTTTATTATTATATTATTCATTAAATTGGTTGATTTTGGCAGCTTCAACTACGTATGAAAACCAACTTAATTTTGACTCCTGATCCGTTGCTATCCACTATGCGAGAAAACATCGCTCATCGTTGACATTTGTGTCATCAAGAGTTTTAAATCGACAAATAAATCTATGTTTCCCTCTAAATAGACTCTTCTTCTCCGTTTACCACCGAGCTGTTTGTAGACAGATTTTCAGGTTCTGAAAATCTGTGACATTTCTTCTGATTCCGCAGTCAAATATTTCGTGGGTAAATTTCAGACTATGTTTGATATCCTTTGCCGTAAGCCTACGTACAAAAATCTTCATAACGGCGTATCATCTGCTTTCGAAATCTGACTATCTGCACCATCTGAAATTATAATTAATGACGTAGGTATAGCGTTAGAACATTGAATATCGCAATGTTGATCTTTCCAAATACAACATTTTGACTACATGGAGTTGGGTTTTAGTTTCTAGTATCACCTGAGACCATAATAATGGTCTCAGGTATCACACTAATGATGATAACAAGATATTTACCGATAGCTTTAATTACATCAGTGTCTTTTATTACATGTATCATACGCTTTAATGGTATATGACATTACCATAATTTTCACCGAGCTCGAGTCCATCGGTATTTTCTTGGTAGAGTTTACCATTCTGAAATAAGATATTAAGTTTGGTTACAATTTATATATAATAGGCGCAGAAAGTGTAGGGTGTTGGTGTTCTGACTTCTTAACATATCAAAATCAAAGTTATCAAATAAATACAATAGAGGGCGTGCTAAAGAAAACCTGAAATATATTTTAGTGGAGATCAAAGAAGATTTTAAAGACACCACCACAAAATGCCCTAATTCTGGTCTCCAATTAGCTCGGTTCCCATAGACATATACCGGGTAATTTTTCGCATTACGTTCTATGTGCCTTTAGAGGTTGAGCCCAAGTTTGACAGGTTGAATGGTCGTCTTGACAATTATTCCAGGGGGTTCACTGTACACCATTCAAACCATGTTTACGCGTAAATACTAGCGTCATGACCAGTTCAACCGTTGAACTGGTCATGACGCTAGTATTTACGTGTTAACATGGTTTGAATGGTGTACAGTGAACCCCCTGGAATAACTGTCAAGACGACCCAAATGTCAAACACCTAAGCGATGTGCCTTGCCACATATGTCGACCTTTAGCCCAATTGGGTTAATTTTTAAGCTAAAATCTGCTCTATATATATCGTAACTTCTCTTGAATTTTAACTTTTTATTTGACTAAATCTGTAATAAAGCACTATTTTTTTAAGCAAATTGTAGTTCGAACATTTAATTTCTTGACACAAGAAGTTAAAGAACTTTGAAAAGTCTCGTGTTGGGCTCTAATTCCACCCAAGATTTACATCCATCCAACACATTGGACCGCATGCTGGGAACCTTGAGTGTGGCAGCGGTGGAATTGGTAGCAATCGCTGCAGGCGCTGCAGTTGCCACATGACTTTGTACTCGTGGTGACTTTACGCCAGATTTGGGCTAGTTTTAAAAACTAAAATCGAGTCTTCGAATAGTATAATGTGCTTTTTTTTCTCGAAATTTGAACTTTTGTTTTTACAAAATATGATATGAGCACTATAGTTTCTCTAACAAATTGAAGTTTAAAGTTGGAATATCTTAACACAACAATTTGTTTCCAAAAGTAACATATAAGGCTTCTACGAGGGTCATTCAATAAGTTCTACCTCCTCCCTCATAACATCGCTGATATTAATGTCAACCTCATGACATTTATAATAATAATAATAATGGCATTTATAATGCGCCGTCAATCTAGGTAAAACTATTCCGAGGCGCAAACATATAAAACAAAAATACAAATTAACATGAAAAATACATAAACAAGGATGATGTGCATATACATGTACATATGTATAATACAAAGAAATCAATTATAAACTGAGTCAAATAATCTTGTTTTTAACAAGTTCTTAAAAGAGTCAAGTGAATCACAGCATCTTAAATTATAAGGTAGTGAGTTCCAGAGAGTTGGTGCAGCAACCGAAAATGCGCGATCTCCAAATGAAGAAGTAGTCCGTGGAACAACAAGTAAAAGTTTATCAGTGGACCGGAGAGTACGTTTTGGATGATATGGTACAAGAAGATTAGCAATATATGTTGGTGAAGTGCCATGCAAAGCTTTCCAAGTTAAAAGAAGAAGTTTAAAATGAATTCTTTCGCGAACAGGAAGCCAGTGGAGATTTGTCATGATTAAAGCTCCGAATCATAGCTACAAATTTCGGCGCTTTGATCTTTTCTGGAAAAGCGCCTTATAAATGCTCTGTAATAAATAAAATAAATAAATACAATTTGTAGTAAATGATAATTGATATCTGTTTGACTTTTGTTATGACGCGGTCAAAGCCAGAGAGAGATTTTGGACAACGGACACAGAAAATTACCTTAAAAATATACACATGTTTTTCGGGTGTTTTTTTTGTATTGTATTGTTAGATATAAGAGCATGATTTAAATACTGAAAATGGCAATGAATGAATGATATCTGCATATATTACAGTATTATCATGTATAGATTAGATTGTAATCAATTATTAACTCTTGAAGGCTTGCAAATAGTGTACTATCAACTCAAATGTATTGCTATGCCTTTGGCATACCGGAATACTGCTGATCAGTCAAGTTTTCGTTGTTACAACTTAAGCCACAATGATGCCTCGAATATAAAATCTTTACCATAATAGTCACTTTATGAGTTTTACTTATGGGCAACCTTCAGAATAGTCAATCAGGTAGTCAATGATAGACAAATATCGCTTTGACATACTTAAATCCCTCTGTTTAGTTCGGTAAATTGAAGATCGCTTAGTTCTCATGAAAGTCAAATATGACTTTTATACAGGGTTCTCTATAAGGGAGGGGTAAACTGAATGTTGTCCTGACCTGGATCTGACTATCAAAGGGCATATTTTTTCCAAACCAATCATTCAACTTTATTGTTTAGTCTGTTAAAGAGATATTAAAGAGGTATTATTATTCGAATGAATTAAACCCCGCCGCAAACTATACACCATTGTCTCATAATGTATGAGCGTATCGGCTGAAAATCAGCCAAAAACCGATCAAATTGCCTGCTGACATCCCAAACCACACCCACTATAAGAATCGTCTATAGGGAATGCTGCAAAAGTCATTATTTGTTTTTCAAAATTACTGAGAGATTTTCAATACTTTCGCCAAGAGTTGATTGTCTACTATTGACTATCGGATTGACTATTCTGAAGGTTGCACATAAAAAATGACTATCATGCTAATATTTAACATACGAGGTATCACTGTGGCATGAATCATTGAACAGTAACAACGAATTTGACCGATTAGCAGTATGCTAATGACATAGCAATATATTCGAGTTGATATTATACTATTTGCAAGCCTACAAGAGCTTATATTGCTTACATGATAATTCCGTATTATATTTAATATCATCTATTGTGTTCCATTTTCAATATTAAAATAGTGCTCTTATAATTATATATAACCATACAATACGGAGAAAAAAACGAAAAACATGTATCTATTTTGAGGATAATCCTTTTCCGTTGTCCAATCGCTCTCTTTCTTTGACCACATCAGAACAAAAGTGAAACAGATATCAATTATCATTTACTATAAATGTATAGCCATTATTCAGAGCTATAATCATATAAAATATCAAGAAACTGACATTCATATTAGCGATGTTATGAGGAGGTAGAACTTATTGAATGACCCTGTTAAAAGGAACTTGATTGGTTTTTTTAATTTGGTCATTTTAGAGATGCGGTTTTTGAAAATAAGTCAAATAAAACTAAGTTCTTATTTGAATTTGTCTATTTATGAAATGGTATTCAAATCCTTGGTCGTTGTTGAAAGGGATTAAATTATGTTTCAGCGCGCGTATGTGCAATTTGTGATACACATACGCTGAAACATCGTGAATACTCATCCAAAGTTGTTAACATCAGTGTTGTTCAAGTACACTGCTTATAAACAACTTTCGAACCCTTCTTAACACTTTTCACGCTTCTGCAGACGTCATTCCAAAATGTCACAAAATGTTTCAAAAATGTCAACATTATTGAAGTTCATCACCATGCCTAGTATACTGGTTCAATAATTCTTCAGATATTTGAAAGTTAAGAAAGGTTTCTGAAAAATCTGTTTAGTATTTGATAAAATTAATAGCCGCGTGGAAAGTGTTAAACAGCTGTTAAGGCATGTTACTTAACTACCGCAGCGTTTTACAGTGTATATTACAATATTGTTTTTAAACAATGTTAATCGAGATCTACGACATCATCAACAACAACGACGACAACAACAGTAGTACAACCATGACCATGACACCACCCACACTCCCTTACACTTACCTTATGTATGTATCGTTCAAAACACAATTTAATGAAACCAAAAAGAAACGGCACTGATATTTGGATCTGCAAATGTAAAATATAAAAAAGATATATATGTCATGTATACATACACCTCCTGACCAGACTCAGAAGTAGCTTTTTGAGCTGAAAACTAGTATGGACATGGTATGAATTATAGGTATGTACTTGCCGTACTTGAATTCTTGCAATTGTCCTTGGTCCAAGCAAATTATGTTGTCTTTTCATTGGATCTATAGTAAAACCATGGTAAAACACACGCAAAAATTATGCTATGCGAAGCGCAATGTGTGATTCGCAAATGTAGGGGGGAGGTGCGTGAATCTACTATAAAGCTGAAGACTACACGGTTTTTCAAGTTCCGCGTGTTATATTAGCAAATTAATCTTTATAATTTGTCACTTATATACATCCATGCGTTAACGTGATTCATAAACGTTATAAACGTGATCGAAGTGTTGGTTTTTAAACACGAACGTGAAGAGTGATTATCGTGAACGTGACGTGACGTAACGTAACGTCAGTATTCGGCACAGGCCTTTGAAAGCCGCTGGTGTTGTCTTTGTCTTGTGTATCATATCACACTTTATTGCATATACCTCAGGGCGTAACAATGGAGGGAGAGAGCATGGAAGGATTTCAGATTTCTTGCCCATCCCGTCATGCCTCCAAATGACATGTACCTCTACTCTACGTTAATGGTCAATACCAAGGTCAACAATATGTATCTATTGAAGGCAGCGGACGATATATAGTTTAGCAAAAAGCATTACCTTGAATCACCCATTATTGTAAGTTTCACCTTGTCGTCGTAATGTTCTGAACTTCAAACTTGGAATTTGATGGTTACCTTGCGATATGTAGGCCTACATAACGTGTATAGTGTATACACTTACCGATTGTACTGCGTTGGCATCAAGATGTCGTGGTACAAATGCCACAAGAAAAAGGACCAAGCTATTGAATTAACGGTACGTAAACAAATATTAATTATTAGTATTCATTCTGGTAGTGCTGTCAGCGAATATTAATAACATATTGTAAGTTATAGTTGGTAAAAATGCCAACGAACATTACCGAAATATCCGTATTCTTTTAAATCCTTTATCACAGTCATTCGTTATAGCCTAAGCCTTAGATGTTACTACATGTAGTATCTCTATGGTCTCATTTAATACTATGAAAAATACAAAAACCAGAGATGTTACTAGTATCTCTATGGTCTCATTTAATACTATGAAAAATACAAAACCCAGAGATGTTACTAGTATCTCTATGGTCTCATTTAATACTATGAAAAATACAAAATTGTATCAAACGTTTCAAACATTTATGAACACAGAATATCCACGTTTTACAAATTTGGAAATTATGGGGCTCAGAAAAGCGCCGTTTCTACAGTTTTAAATAAGGGTTAACGAATCACTTTATCAAATTACAGCATCAAAGGAGAACTCAATGTTACTTCTCCCTAATTTGTCTATCGTATATCAAAAGATCCAAACAAAAAAAGACTAAATTTACAATCGCCGTTCATCAAACGGACGAACGCTAAAAGCAGGAGTTGAACAACTTCTCCATAAATTGACATCCGATTTTCGGCGAACACAATTTGCATCATAATCAATCCAAAAGTAAGGCTATATATATTTTTTTATCGTGTAATACAGCACTAAAGCTCGAAAAACGTCTATACTACTGACCTTATAGAAGGGTACACAAGCAGCAATATTAAACGCCAACACCCGTGTATACGACTGTAACTGTCATCCAAATGCTTGTGTCTAAAAACAAAACAGGAACACGTTTTTCAAATCAAATAGTACCGCCATGAACCGCGTTTGTACGCCATTCGCCAGACTAGTCACACATCACCCTCAGTCATGTCAGTCTAAAAACGTGTCACGCGGGGCTTCCCCTAAATTCAACCATGGAAGTATTCCATGATTCAACTAAGTGTCAGATTTGCTTGCAAGTTACGTTACCATATGGTCTCAACAATGTCCATAAGAGCCCAGTTCTCATTTTTGAAATATTGGTTTCCATTCCTATTTTAACAAACACGATTATTTAAACATTATTACCGAACGGATTGATGAATACAAATTCAAAATGCATTAGTAGGTATGAGAAAAAGGAGGCGGCGTAAAGGTTGGGTGTTTTTATTTATTTATGTTATTAGAAAAACACTTAATAACAGTACCATACCTTTTCCAATGGCTAGATAACCAGGTTAGAAGTGTAAATAATGAAGCACCGAATATAATCATACAGTTGAGCTGAACCGATATATTCTCATTATTGTCAGTTTTCTGAAAACAAAGATCATCAGAGCGATAAGCTTTAGAGTCAATATAAGATTCAAAATATGCCAATACATCTAAAAACCCACGGAAATAAAATTAGTTTAAAATCATTAAAGATGTGTGACCCGATCGAATTCATTTGTCCCCTTCATAAATATGGCATTATGGAAAATGTTATTACATTCTTCATTTGACTTCATTTGAGCAGTTCAAATGTTTTTAAAAAAATGCGATGCTAAAAATAATTCAGTGTATAATTCAATGACGTTTCACGATACCGAACTTCATAGCTTCATATGGACCCACAACCCTGTCTATTGTTCACATTATTTTGGGTAAAATATGATTGTCTTAAAAATATACTGGGCCTACATACAAAATAGTCTATCATACACACGGGGTCAAAACAAGCAAGATGAACATACAGTCCTTCGATGAAGTCATTTGAAATATTAGAACTATAAAAGTATTACGGAGGCGTACGTATATTGAACCACATATTCCTTCGAATAAAATATCAAAATAAAAACTGCGCTGTTCTATAAAGCAACTCTGATCTGTTCTTTCACTTACATCTGAAGAAAACTTAGCAATAAGCTTGAATCCCATGGGTAGTAACCCTACGAACAACAGCACCTGAAACGATGAAAGCATCATTTATAATATACTAGTGATAGTTCGAAACAGCGTTATTATGGTTATTAAAACAAGCTTCATGTTCAGACCAAACAATTCAACCCTCTCACCACTTGGTGCAAAACTAACAATCGCTATGTACGTTTATGGATTATTGTACACATTTGTAGACAAGGAACGTAGTGTTATTTTATAAGGGGCCCAATTAACAGTATGATCAATCAATAATTCATATATATAGAGATGATATAATTAATTATGTAAAGATTTCATTAAGTGAAAATGGCAATGGAAAGGTCAAATGATGGGTTTGTAATTCATACCAGCAATCAAACTGCACACGCTTCACTTTCAATTCAATATACTTTAAAACACTCTGATTGATCACCAAAATTAGATTGTTTTGGAAATGTGATCAACCTTGCAAAATGCGCTACTCGAACAAACCATTTACTCCTACTCACCCATTTATTGCATAGGCTGGTCAATCGGCTGACCTTATTTATTGGCTGAAAAATACAAAATGGTCATGTTATTTGCTTATAACAAATAGCATATTTTAAAAGAAACCCAAACGACCGAGATATACTACATAGTTGTACAATAATCAAAGTATTCAAAAATTATCATTGGAATTGTAAAACTAGACGTTGTAAAACTAGATGTACTATTACAAAGTAAAAGAAAATACGATAGTATAATAATTAGGAGCGCGCCCCGGGAGCGCGCCGTACAAATCTAACCAATATCTTGTCAGTACTAAATCCAGAATTCAACAGGTTTGATAACAAAAGTTGTTTCCATCGCTGTGTATAATTGCAATGGAGATTAAAAGTAAGAAACTGTCATGGCGGCTGGTTGCAATGCGCCTGTGATGACACAGCATGACTTGCGATAAATTGCTGTAGTCTGCGACGGATGTACGACTATCACGCCGTCAATTGGTATATCTAGTGTAAAGACCCCATTACGGAATAAAGCTGTATAATAATCCCTTAATCCGTCAACAGAGGATTCGGTGCTAGTTAATTCCGTGCTGTCTCACACTAAGGATATACCCGTAAATTAATAATGGGAGTGGATCGTTTAAGTTATGAAGACGGCTTTCGTGTTGATGATCTTTTATTAGGTGAAACACATCATGTTACAATTATTAAATGTATGTTGAAAAATACCATGCCAAGTGATATGAAACGATGGTGTATGGAACCATTGTTAGACTTACGTGAAATACGGTGTAGTGAACATACCAGAGCATACCTACAAATCAAATACAGGGAATTAGATTATCTAACCTGAAAAGGAACTTAACGGTGGATAACAATTAAAGATACATGATAAACCCATCTCGGAACAATTAATCTTTTTGGTGAAAAATTGTTCTTTCACTTGAAAAGTTGAAAGCACAGTCTGTAATGAACAAATAACTGTAAAATGGACTTCTTTGCGTTATTTGCACAAAACAAGTCTTGTATTCTTTGTGAACCCCATTCAAACAGCCACATTACCATAATAAAGGTTTGTTTTTGTACTTGTTTGTATTTTAGATTAGAGTTAACAAACAAGTAAGGCCCAACAACGGCATTCCTGTCGTTACGATTATCGGCGTGTCGCTACCACGCATCAATCAATATCTGATAGTGGCGTACACTTTGAGAGAAAAATATGCATATTACCATCATGTACATTTAATCAGGTAAGTTCTTCATGCAAGCGAGATAAAGGTGACATTAAATGTTGCAGCAAAATAGCGGCATGCCGCTAACCCTACCGGCGCGATTTATTCCTTGTGACCAGTTAGAAAGCACTGCAAAACTAGTCCACTTGACTCAAACATATAAACGACTTGTACGGTAAGACTTATAGTCGCCAGCGTAATAATTTGCATCATCATATGTACAAGCATCCTTAACATTTGAAGTGCGACCAAATGCCAATATGATGCAAATATCTGCATTGGTTTAGTTCAATTTTCATCAGTTCTTGTACGTATGGTGATGCAAAATATTACTTTAGAGGCTATCGTATAAGTCTTACGTACAAGTCACTTATACGCTTGAGCCATACGTATTAAGCTTTGCAGTGTGGCCTAAATAGGCCTTAACTATAAATATCTAAATAGATAGTTAAATGAATATAGGCCTATTAGTGCAAATAAGAATAAGGGCCAAGTTCTATTAGTGTAAATTGTCAGAAAACAAACCAACCAACTGTGGTAAACGTTGCGAAGTATGAAAAGAATGTTTCCTTGTCATTTGAGAGCTCGAGTTTAATGCTTCCTGGTCCAGAATTGGATGGACTGGCAGCTGCATTTCTGTCAAAAGAGTAAAGAAAACACCACAGCTTTAACTTGGTTTCCATTGCAAGGACTTGCATTAGTTATATGGACAACTGAAATCCGTTACAATCTTTCTCAAGACATCGATCGATGCCAGTCTATTGGAGCAAGATTTGTGCATGCTTATCGACCATACATATATTTGTAAGCTCTTGCACGTGAATTTGTATTAAGTTAACACGCGAATAGTATTGCATATACTACTACTACTAGTACTAGTCAGGTCGTATAAAATCCAAGCTAAGACTGATTATATATCTCACCCTCATCATAATAAATATAATAATATCGTTCTATTAGAGCTTATGTTGCTTGGGAGGGAGGGAGGGAGGGAGGGAGGGAGGGAGGGAGGGAGGGAGGGAGGCCGAATATGGGAATACAGGTCTTTGCTACACTCTAAGAAAAAATGGTTCTTCAGGGGTTCTTGGCTGTCCCGTGTATGGAACCCATTATAGAACCTTTAAAGGTTCCAAAAAGAACCTTTAAAGGTTCCAAAAGAACGAAAAAATGTGTCTTTAGAACCTTTAAGGTTCTCTACAGAAGTGTTTGGGGTTCTTTCAATTAAAAGAACCTTTAAACCGGAGGGTCCATATACGGGACAGCCAAGAACCCATGAACCACCCTTTTACCCAACAGTTTAGTTGAAATCATCAACATACTTACGTCAGGTCTAGTATTATTAACGTCGCCACAATTGCAAACACGCCATCGGTAAAATCTAAGGGATAAATCACCGCGATACGTTAGTTAGTCAAATAACAATTGATAATGACTTCCACTAATGTTTGAAACATGTATTCGTTTTCATCGCAAATTAGCTTGTTCATAATAAGATCATCAATCAGTGCCGTGACCAAATGCAAATAGCTGAATGATCAAAGGTCAGTAAATGCGTATATGTGTTGTTTCGAGAGAAATTAGAAAAACCAAGGCACGGGTGCTGCTGTTGATGTGTGAATAATGGCGCGACCCCGTATAGGGGAGTGCTATTGTGTGTGAGCATATCAAGAAATCGCAAGTGCATTGACTGGTCTAATTTTTCGAGAAACGAAACATTGACCTAATTCATACACGACAATACAAATTAAGATTTAATAACGAACAAATACAAGACCTTAATATAACAAACAAATACAAATTAACAAGTTCTTTATCACCCACAGTAAAGATCGCCGAACTCGTGCTGCGTGAATAACGAAATCAAGACAAAGCGCGCGGTACGTCGCGGAAGCGAAGTGCAATTATACACTTTCAATCAAGTAATTTGTCTATATGCTTTCTATTTTAACTACTTAAAGTGTATAGGTAATTTTTTCGTGAACAGCGTGCACATTAGTTATGATACCCAAATTGTCGACATAAGTTGCCGATTTTCGCACCCTTACAACCAAATCCTGACGTCACTCCCATCACTAATTCCCGGAATGACGCCGATAAATCGAAGGCTGGAATCACATTTGAATACAGTATTGATGTAACAATAAAGGTCGTCGAGCGTTCTCATGCGCAACAAAAGTGTTTGTAACATGATTCGAACCGAAATATCCTCAGCATTCACCTTCAAGCTTTATTTGACACCAGCATACTAATGGCCCGACCAAACTAAAAGGATCGCTGGTGATTTCAGTTGAAGTTCATATTCTGACGATTTGGAGCGAAGTTTGCTTAGGCCTTAAAGATGGCCGCTGTGACGTCAGCCAGACGACCTCTATGGTAATATAGAAACTTGATTTATGTATCAGCACACAGGTGTCAATCAAGAACATCGAGAGGAGCGCGAGGAAAAATACCCCAAAATTCACCATAAAATCAGGGGTTTCCGTGTTTCCCTCCGCCATTTGACCCCCTTTACGAGTAAAATGTTGACAGGATTTTTTAAAAAGTGAAACATTTCTTGGAAATGGTTGATTTTAGACCCCTTGACGCGTTACGTCTGTTTTATAAAATAAACCACCTTAGATGCTTAGGCGAGGCCTAGGAAAAACACGACCCTGTTTTACGGGCCCCACACACAGAAAACACTATGTAAAAAAATACACAAATTGGGTAAAAAATACACAATCTGTGTAAAAATAGAACTCCATAATACTATGTAAACAGTTGTGTAAAGCTTTTGCATAGGAATTTACACAAGCTTGGGTATATATTACATGTTTTATGTAAACTCTTACATAATAATTATGGAGTTCTATATTTACATAATTTTTTACATAGTGTTTTCTGTGTGCACCGACCCACTTTTTGCGTTTTTCAAGATTATTAGTTGGGGTTTTTTAGATAGTTTTTTCTCAAATCATGTAAAATCAGCCGTTATTTGGCCGAAAATATGTCGAAAATTGTTTCTTCACAAATTTGTAAACAAATTCCCGATTTTTGCAGATTTTGGTGACATTTGTTTTAGGTTAAAAAAAAAATCGCCCGACCGACCGACCGACCTTACGGGACAGGTCTGTCCGCCCGTAAAACAGGGGGTCGTCGCCTTACGCAGGATTGTGGACACGCATGCTTACAGTTAGTAGTTGACTTCCCCACCCAACCGTTGCCACCAATGTGTCGTCTGCTTTAAAACACATGGGTTGTATGTATACTGAAAGAATGTGTGGATGACTTACTTTTGATTCTATCAGGATTTGATCGTCTGGTGACAAGACGGTGTGATATGTATCCCACTGTGTCGTACTTTTCATCAGGCCTAAAAACTGCAGCCATTAAAATACAATAAATTAGAATTACGAAAACAATGAGTATAATATTATTAATAGATTATAGATATGTCTATAACTACACTACTCAATTACAACAATTAAAGGATCAGGTGTCTGTCATGAAGACAACTGTAGACAGGTGTCTGTCATGAAGAGAACTGTAGACAAATTATGTGAAATTCATTACAGATGTAGTCAATTGTTAACCAAACAATATTCAGTACTTTAAGGTAAAAATGATGCATGTCTTCTAATCTCCACACAACCCTAAGTGATAAGAACAGTAAAGAACTGATTTTGTCGACATTTTAAAGTGTCTGTATACACTATCCGTTTAAAGAAACAGTCATACAACTGACGTCTAGTTGCTTGTATACACTCCTGACAGCGTCGAGGAATGCTTAGAATCAGTTATCTTAGAGAGTCCTGAGAAATGTTCCTCCACTCTTCAACCAAAGCATCTGTTAAGCTCTATTAGTGCCTGCACAGTATCTTGAGCATGCTGTTGACCTGCAATCTGTCGGCAAATCATGTCTCATGAACCGCGCCAGACCCTAACACGTCAGTCATTGGTGGAAGCTGAGAACCTGTTTTCATTGACCTGTTTTCATTGATGAAGAGAACGCCAATCTCCCACCTGCCAATCTTGATGATCTCGGGCAAACTCCATCCGGATTCTGCCATGATGTGGTGTCAAAATAGGGCCTGTAGCTGGTCTTCTGGCATGCATATCATCTTCAAGCAGATCGTGTCTCACTATTTGGTTGGATGCACTGACACCATTTGCCCTCTGAAAGCCTGTAGCTAAGGATCTTGCGGTACTTTGACGGTTTCTGAGTGCCAGTGTCCTCAGGTATTGGTCTTGACGAGGGTTAATAATGCGTCTGCGGTCTTGAACTGGTCTTCTTGTGTACAGACCATCTTCCTGCAAGCATCTCCACAGACGGTTGTTGACACTACTGCCACACCAATGCGTACCGCGTACAGCCACCTGCCGCTGTGAATTGCCATCTTCAAGAAGCTGGACAGCTCTAGCAACTTCAACTTCAGTTAGCTGGCAACGAATACCACCACTTAGAGCCAGAAAACAGCAGAACACACAAGAATTTAAACAGCAGGATCTTTTTGCAGACAAATTGCGATGACAGGTGTTTTAAACTAAGCACCTTATGGGCTATGTGGAGACTTCCATGTCCAGCCGATGTCCAGCTGTTAGAAGATACACATGATTTCGCCTTACACTACAGAATATTTGTTGTGTAAAGATTGACAACACCTGTAACGAGTTTCACATCATTTTGATTTCTTTAGAAGTACTGGTGCCTATTATATGTCATGACACATACCTGTTCCTTTAATATTTCTAGTACATCAGTGGCTCCTTTAGCCAAGGCATATCGCGGATGAATTCGAATGTCTTGTATTGTTGACATACGGAAGTACCGATCTCTGCCGACATGCAATTAAGCCGCATTAACATGATTAATAACCTTTCATTACGGCTCATTTCATTTCACCCGTATACGGTAAATGCACCAATGCTTCATCAAAAATAAGAGTTGACCTGATTTCTGAAGCTTTATAAACGTAATGTATGAAGCAACATACATGTATTATTCACTCATAACTGCACACAATTGACATCCTAATGTTAAATGCATTGATTACTTTCTTGTTCATGTTGTTCAAGCATAAAACCCAATTTGATTTAAATATCACCTTTCTGTTGTTCCATTAAGCGTTTGGATGTCATTTACTACAATGAGATTTACACGTACAGATCAGTAAATGACCTGGTTTATATTTCAATGCATTGCAATTGCGATATTCATAAACATTGTATATCATCGATCAATAGCAATGGCAAAGATCAATTTTGTATTTTAATTTTGTTCAAATTTAGAGTCATATTTGTTCCAACCCATAGTTGAATTTAATTTAGAAAAATTAAGATAAAATGATCGATAACTGCACAAATAATATACTACATCACATTAATAGTTCAAAAGTTACAGCGCTTGATAAATTTCATATTCTTATGGTTGACAGCCCCCCTAATTAATTAAACTGTATTGCAGCTGAATTCATTCCAGGCCGATGATAGAATTGTACGACGTAATTGTAAGCATTTTTAGTTACATTTGCACCATTGAAAATGATTTAACTGACGATACCAAGTGGTCACCAATAGCTATATCTATAAGCAGAGATGGAAATGCGCATACACCTTTCGACCTCAGGTTACCTAACCTCAGGTTGTATTCAGTTTTATTGAAAAAGAATACTGCAATAAATAAACCAGAGGTTGAAAAAAAATCCAATAAAACAACCTTAGGTTGAATACTGCAATAAATAAAAAGTTTGAGAACAAATTCAATAAAACAGACTCAGATGATATCTGATCCAGCTTTAACACGGAATAAACCTCAATAATATTGCGGTTTATTCCGTTAAGGTAAGGGCGCTATAAAGCTATCAATATAGTTTCCATGGTGTGTTTTTTTGTTTTGTGAAAATGAATTAGGTAACCTGAGGTTAGGTAACCTGAGGTTAGGTAACCTGAGGTTAGGTAACCTGAGGTTGGGTAACCTGAAGTAAGGTAACCTTAGGTCGAAAGGTGTATAAGCATTTCCATCTCTGCATATAGATAAAGGAACTTACATCGTTTGTATACTGCCACAAGCATGATAGATACGGTATCTGCGAAAAGTGCCAATCCTAATATTATCCAAGCCTAGGGGACAACGTAATATCAGATATTAATTAAAATAAATGAATATATTAACTCATTACTTATTTTCAATTAAAAAGATAATAAGTTAATCAATTAAATGGATTACGTGGTTTAAAAAATGTTTAAACAAATAAATAAATAAATAATTAATTAATTCAAT